>CABEEJ010000103.1:111629-137217 GCA_901482245.1 Timema douglasi
TTGCACTCGATAAGTACAGTTACTTCTATCAATAACAAGGGTATGGGGCTAAAGATGGAGGGTGGGTGGTAGTGTTTAGAACAAAAAGGTCAGTAAGGGAGACATCTTGTTTGAGTGAGAGGGAAGTAAAGCAGCGGTATTGAATATGAATACATGAAAGTAGATCTAGTAACTTTTCTTGATGTCGGATAAAGCCCGTCCTATGAAAATTGGCCTGTAATATACCTATAAAAGTATACACATGTATCAAAATACAGTTTTTATTACCAAGATTTTACTAATTTAATAAATAAAAAACTTTAGAATACAAAATTATGTTTATTATGAATAATATGATTTGATTCCTATTTCTCAAGGGACAATGATCATGAAACCCAGGAATTATGCTTGAATTTTTTTGCATTGGTAAAATAAACCTGGCAGAGTTATTGTATTTTACTGTTAATCGGGAATTTATAGGAAAGGACCTGGGGCCATGGAAAAATCCTGATACACTAAGTGCGTCATAAACCGAAAAAGTTTGGGAAACACTGCATTAAGGGCTCGTTTTGGAATTTATTTTCAATTTATATTCTAAATAATTTTTAACCATTTCCATAATATTAGATTTGTTAAAACTGGTTTTTATTTTTAAATATCTTATATCTAATGCATTATTTATGATTTACTTTTATTTGTGTTTATACCAGATTGTGTCACCATTTGATTGACATTTTTGTTTGTGTTTCACAGGATATAATCAACTACTTATTTGAAACTGAGAAGAATTTCATCCTTTCTGAAAACTATCCTGATGTTTTTAATTTGAGTGGTGTAAAGAGAGCAGTAGTAATTAATTGGTTGATTGAAGTTCAGGTAAAATATATGTTCCCCTAGGTGGGATTTCTTCATTAAATTTGCACTTTTCCATTTTCTTTTATTTATTTCCATTATAAAAATAGATGTTTAGTTTAGTATGCTCTCACACTAGTATTGGCTATAAGAAATTATCTTATTTAATATTGTACAAGTCTTGTGAATGTTAATAAAATGCACCAGTATTTTCACTAAGATAGATGGAAAACCACTACCATTCCACTCACTCATGAATCTAATTTCAAATTGAAAGCTAAGAGTCAAGCATTCCTAAATGCCGGTCAAACTTTTTATGATTAATATCAATAGAAACCCGCTTCTGGGGTCAAATGGTATAAGGTATCACTGTAAAAATATACTGGATTGCCGATGATGGGGAGATCGGGGGTCAAATCTCAGTCGGGTCTACTGAGGGTGGTTTTTCCAAAATGATTTTTCACTCTCCCTTCACAAAAATGCAGATACACTTCCTTTAAATTCAGCTTTCCTCATCCTTGACACAGGGATAGGGTGTCTACCATCCGGGAAAACTGGAATTAGCTGGAAATTTGAAGTGGTCAGGGAAAAAACGGGAATAAGTCGTGAATTTGGTAAATTATAACAAAAAAAATGGGAAAATGTTTTACTAAAAATATGAAATATAACTATCATTAAATCACAATGGAATTACCCGCCTCGGTGGCGTAGTTGGCTAACGCGCTTGTCGTGTTGAGCTCAGCCGCTGAGGACGGGTATATCGAGGTTCGAATCTCGGTCGGGTGAACTGGGGGGGGGGGGGGTNTCGGTCGGGTGAACTGGGGGGGGGGGGGTTCCTTAATGGTTTTCCACTCCCCTTCCATGCAAATTCGGGTTCACTTCCTCTAATTCAGCCTTCCCAATTCCTAATCCATTAGCGTGATTAATACTTAAGCATATAACCCGAACGGGCAGTAAGACGCGGTGCTAAATAATAATAATAATAATAATAATAATTACAATGGAATTCAAACTATCTTTTACTTCTTTTGCGGATTCATATATACACGTTTGTTGTACTTTGTTTTATGACTAGCAATGTTATATATCAAGTACCACTTATCTAGTATTATTTATTCTGTTCACAATTTAGGCCCCTTAATGAGGTAATCTATATTTTACTGCGAAGGTGAGACCTAGATCTGAAAGTTGTAGACTAATTTATAATTATTGATTATCAGGTTATTTGTTTTTAGCACTACCTTCACTTGGATGCAGAAATCCTGTATCTCTCGATTCGTTTGTTGGACAATTTTTTGGATAAAGTGAAGATTTCTGTGAACAAAATTCAATTGGCAGCAATAACTGCGCTCTGGCTTATTAGCAAATATGATTCAGAAAAATCAAGAGTTTTAAAGGTAAGTAGGTGATTTAATATTAAATAACTTAACTTGGTAAGTTTGGAACTCTTTCTAACAAATTAACTCATTCCATGTGAAATCACAAAATTTGAGAATATCACCGTGCCCTTACTGCTCAGATTTCCTTTAGATCTATATATATTTTTTTTCAGATTATTATCTGCATAAATTGCGCTACAATGCTATTGAAAAACAAAATGTATTTGTAATAAGAGTTGCTCTGATTTGGGTTGTAATTACTTAAAATATTAATAAATCACTACTTATTAACAATATTTGTTCATTTTTGTATTGGATTAAAGTTTTATTTCCAGTACTTTAAACACAATTCAAACACTTAAGGCAAATATAAACTATAATACAGTATTATATATATATTTTTTAGTCTTATTTTTACTATCCATTTTTCTGATTTTAGGTCAATTATGATTTCTAAACCACAAATATCAAATTTTCATATTTTAAATGCAATACAATAATAGCATTATCTTTATTAGAAAAGAAATGAATTTGTTTTTCATATTTTATTAATCAAAAATATTGATGATTTGCTAGTATACATTTAAGGCAGGTGTGGCTGTGTGCAAGACACTTAATAGTAAATGATGTTGTTTCTATCCCTAAGATGTGTGTTATGAGCTCTATTTAAACATATTATGTGGTATTTTGGTTTATAAACAGTAATTAAAAGCTATATTTGGGCCAATTGGCCATTTTTCCGATCCCAATCATCTGGTGCTTAAGAATAATTGTAATCTCGTCTAATGATATCAATTTTGGCATAGGGTCTTAATGTTATCATAACCATTTATTACATTGAAAATTTGTATCATGATTGATTTGCATTTGTCTGTATTCTATTTTAAACCATTTTTATTAAGAAAAATTTAAATATTTACCACTTAGTTCTAGGGACAGCATTGCATTTTTACTGCTAAATAGCAAATGTTCTTGTCTCCATTTTTCAAACACTAGCATTGTTCCTTCAAAATATGTAGGCCTAGCTAAATATTTAGTAAGGTTGTTGATTTTAAATTATCAAATTATTTTTTGTGTCTGTAATTTTACCGGTTGATCTTTACGAATGCGAAACGTGGCCTCTTACCTTTAATGACGAAAAGAAATTTAGAGAGTGTTTGAAAACACAAAGCTTAAGAAGATATTTGGTCCAAAAATGGATGAAGATAGTGGTGGCTGGAGGAGGCTACATAATGATTAGCTGCATGCCCTGTACTCGTCACCAGGCATTGTTAGGGTAATGAAATCTCGCAGGTTACGGTGGGTAGGTCATGCAGCGTGAATGGGAGTACAAGATTTTGACAGGCTAACCAAATGGGGAAAGACCACTGGGGAAGACCCAGACACAGGTGGGAGGATAAAATTTGGATTTGAGATAAGGTGTAATGAGATAGACTGGATAAAATCAACTCAGGATAGGGATAGGTGGCATACTTGTGTGAGTGAGGTAATTAACTTTCGAGTTTCTAAAGTGAGCTAGAATAATTTTTATGATAATAATTGTTTTTGAAGTATTAACTCAGTTGGAAGAACTTCTGTATATTAATTTTGCATGGGTCCCAGGTTCTATTCCTGACATGGCAAGAATTTTTTTTTAAACTAAATTGTGGCATCTCTTTTCTCGGTGAATAATTAATATTAGAATACTGGGTGTTGTGTCTTTTCTGTAATTAAGTTATTTTGTAAGTTTTATGCTGATAAATCAGTTTATTTTAGAAACATAATAAATATGTTAAATACTTAAAATAAAAAAATAAATATAAAGGATAACATTTTTGCTTTTATTATACTTTATAACAAATATATAAAATTAATCTTCTACTTTGCAAAAATAATATCTTATTACTCTAAGCATTAAAATGTGGTATTAAAACTTCTTCTTAAGGAGCCTTAGTCAGTCATACCAGATATTGTCCAAATAAATTTAGAACTCACTGACAAATCTTAATTGTTGATGCGGTTCTTCCTTTTCTGAAGAAATTTTTTTCTCCCTATGCATTTTAAATTTTACCAGATTTGTTCAAACTTTGTTAATAGCTGTAGATGTGATTTAGAAATTGACTGACAGACATTGATGTGTCATTTAACAACCTTTCTTACGGTGCCTCTTATAGTTGTACAAAATGTTAACTTAAGTCAGTTTTAGCAGTAGACAGATGACCTTGATGTGATATTTTATTTAAGATATTTAACGTTCGTGTTCTGAACCGACTGATAATATCATCACATGAGAATTTCTAGGAGCAAGAGGGGAAGGAGCTACCAATTTTTGCAAGGAAAGGGATTTCCCCATACCTTCCAGGGTTATTTTACATACCACAAGTGACATGAGACTGGCGGCTTTACTCTCCCTTCGAAGGAAGTTGTGCTATGGATACTTCGTCACCCGTGAATGCAAGTGTTCTATCTCCAAAAGTGTTAAATTTGAGATATTTTGTGTTTACCTTTATTTAGAATGCATATAATCCACCTGCTGTGAAATTGATACTACTATATAATTACTTAAGAAGATACTAACTCGAGTTGTCATCTAGTAACACTGGTTTTATACACAAGGTCAAACTTAAATGCTCTTTTACACTAAAGAGGAAAATTGGAAATTGGACATACAACACTTGCATTCCCGGGTGATGATTTATTAATCAAGAAAAATCCGTTTACCTTGGCTTGGTTTGGTTTGGACCCATGCCCATCGGGTCCTGAGGCGAGCACTTTACCCAATGACCACCGAGGTCAATTTGATGCAATAAATAATTAATTTTAATGGTGGAAAATAGTCACTCTGGCTCCCTTAAACATGTACAAAATTTTGTTCAAATTGATGTAATATTTGAAGGGAGGAGGGGAGTGCTCATTGACATTCTAACAAATTTACTAATAATATTAGTAAAAAACAGGTCCTCACTAAAAACTTTTCTTCTATATCATGTTTTTTGTTTGGTATGGATACAATTCTTAACCCCAAATTTTGCTAAAATCATTTTAAAAATTTATTAAATTATTGCTTATTATTATTATTATTATTAGCACCGCGTCTTACTACCCGTTCGGGTTGTACGCACTTACGCTAATGTGTAATGGTAGGGTGATTGTGAGATGAAATGGAGGACCTACAGTTTAACGTGGAATCCGAACCACGGTGGAGGCCTGGCATTNGAATGGAGGACCTACAGTTTAACGTGGAATCCGAACCACGGTGGAGGCCTGGCATTCCTCAAATTCACAAGATGTCTTGTCAGAGGTGAAGGAAGGGTTTATTGCTTATTGATTTAATGTTTTTTATGGTCAATAATAGTTGATACATAAAATACATGCAAGGTAATAATTCAATTTAGTACAGTTGTATCTGTAGGTAAGTGGTAATAATTAATTTAATTTAAATTAGTTGAAAAATGACACATGGATACAAGAATCAAATACCAGAACCATTAGCTTAGTGTTGATTCAAGGGTCTCAGGTTCAATTCCTGTGTCTATTTGTAATTTTTTTTATATAATTTAAATTAATAATATTGGTTCTTGACCAACTATTGGACTTTCCGTAGGCATAATGTAATTGTTTTCAAAAGTGAAAAAATAAATTTATTAAATTGAAACTTGAATTTGATTTCAACCTTATTTTTTCTTCGTATCTTTCATGCTGGTACTCTACCATATAGATAAATATACACCAGTGTGCTTGACTTGGATTCAAAAGGTCAGTATTTGATTCCTTGATGTATCTTCTCTTACATTATGGTTTTCCATATTTTTTACGAGGAGCACCGTCTACTTTGTTTCCTCAATTATTGTTTCTTGATATCCTATTTCCTTAGATTAGATAGTATGTAACTAGTAACTTGAACACTGAAACTAAAGTGTTGGTGTTAAATTGTTATTTAACCCTCATTGGTGGTTGCATTACACTTGTTTTACACTGGATTGTCGGTGATGGAAAGATCGGGTTTCAAATCTTGTTCAGGCATACTGGGGAGTTTTTTTCCTAAATTATTTCCCACATTTCCTTTAGGCTAGGTCTTCTTTTCCTCCAAATTTCTACTTTCCTTATTCATACTCAATTAGTGTGACTAATGTATGCATACAACCCAAATGAGTACTGTAAGAGCTAAAGTGTTAGAGTGTAGTAATAAAGTAAATAAATTATGTTTGAAATAATTCACCGACTTAAGTTGGATTTAGGAAAGGAAGTTTGAACGTGTGTGTCATAGTTGCATTGTTAAGTGTTTGATTGCAAAACCCCTAGTCGGCACATGTCTCAAGAACTAGGGTAAAACGATTTATTAAATAGAGGCCGAGGAGGAGAGGGGCTTGTGTCTCTCTGATCGGTCGTATGGCACGGTTGTCTTTTGGACATGTAGTCCGTGATGTATAGTATGTCGGGTTTACATCGACTCGTGTTAGATGTCTTGACTTGTGGGTTCGAGTCTCAGTGATAGAAATTGCCTTATATTTCCTTATAAGACTACAAGATTGACTTGTGTGAGGATCACTGTTAAGGAACGACTACTTATTTATTTAGCATCGCCTCTCACTACCCATTCAGGTTATACGCTCAAGTACTAATTACGCTAATGGATTAGGAATTGGGAAGGTTGAATTTTAGAAGAAGTGAACCCGCATTTACATGAAGAGAGAGTGGAAAACCATTTATGAACCCCCCCCAGTTTACCTGACTGAGATTCGAACCTCTATTTCCCTGCCCTCTGCATTCAAGCTCAACAAGACTAGTGCGTTAGCTAACTACACCATCGAGGCAGGTGGAACGACTACTAGTTCATCAGTTGTGTGGTTATGGCAAACAAACTGAGTTAAAATTCAACTCGATGCGAATCCTGAATTTTCTGTTCATTGAACTCTGTATTTCAAACATCACATGTAGTTTTGTTAAATAAACACCTCGTATACAAGGTCTACCAACGCCTCCGTCCTTCCACACTTAACTCAACAATAAACCTCAAAAGTTTCAATACTAATATTTGATGGAAAAAAATAATTAAATTGCTATTTCAGATGACAAAGCTGCTTCGTCTGTGTGAAAATGTGTATTCTCAAAAAGACATGTTGTACATGGAAGAAAAATTGTTGAAGAGTACAAACTTTCAGTTCAACCTGGGTCAGCCAATGGTGTTTGTACACTACTACCTGGATGCCGACGCAGAATCAACTTCAGAGGTACTGTACTATCTTTATCTACACTTGCAGACATGCGTCTGAGGTTTTATGGTCTGACGCAAGGGTCGACAATCTCTTTTATAGCGTGGGTTGTATGAGTTTAAAAAATTGCTTAAAAATATTAAGCAAATAACTTATACTAAGGATTAAGGTTGAGGCCAGGCTTGACTATATAGGATCAACTTTTGTCTGTTATTGGTCTAGACAACAAAGTGTAGTTTTAAAGTCTGTCAAACCTAGAACACATTTAAGGGGTGATAGACCTGAGAGAATGAACCTAGATGCTTGTCTATAAATTTTGCCAAAATATTGTGCGATATTGATTGCAAGGAAGATAATTTAACCAAAATGCTTTTGTGTGTTATATTTTCTTTGCTTCATACCAATGACTATCCACTCATAGTGTTACAACATGGCAGATATTTTTGTTAGTAACACATGGATTATTGTGGGTGTTAAAGTTGACATAAAAGATGTTACCCTCGACATTTTGAAGCTTTGCACAGTCTTATCTCGCCCCTAGTAACCTAATTTAGATTATATAAAACTTAGAGGCTGACTGATTCATATCCCATTCAGGAAGAATATAGAATGCTCAATAGATGCCCGGTACAAGTAACATGGTTTGATAAATGCCTAAAATCATTCACAAAACCTATTTCAGATGGTGAACACTTGCAACTACTTGCTGGACGTCCTATCACTGAACAGTGACTTTGCTTCAGCGACTCCTTCGCGATTGGCAGCAGGGGCAGTGTACACTGCATTCTCTTTGAACAATAAACAAAACAAATACAACGACAGGAACTGCACACCCTTTTACCAAGTTCAAGATATTATTCAAATAAATACAGCAATGTTGTCAGAACTTGATAAGGTCTACAGTGAAAAAACCAAGTTGACAAACGCATTTAAAAAATTTAAAAGTTCTCGTTATGGTTCATTGAGCATTAAGTTGAAAAAACAATTGAAAACACAGTCTTAAAGGTCAGTGAAACAATTAACCTTGCCGGACAAGTGTCTAGTTTACTGCACTGTACTAAAACAGGAGGAAAGACATACATGATCTCAAGTCTAGTCCTTACAGGCTTATATGTTATTTAAATTATTATATTTATTTAAAACTAGGATAATATTATCTAATGACTTTTCTATTACTTGGGATTGTTCTTTTATAATTACTCTTTTTACTATCAATAACGTTAATTTTTGCAGGAAAGAGAAATATAATTTTAAAGAATGTTGATGTGATAGACATAGTTTTAAAATTTGTCTTATTATCTGTACAACCAATTTTTAATTTTAATTTTCACTCTTGATTCACAGTTGCAAATGAGAAAAAGCAAGTACAGGAAAGAGTGATTGTAGCAAAAATTACACTGCTACTGCTGTACAAATAAGTAGTTAATGGTTGCCTGAATATGTGTTAAATAAAACCATCTTTTGGATAGGCCACTTATAGGCAATTTCATTTAAAAACAACTAAATCCAATTTGTTTGCAACACTTTTGCGGCCTGTGTATTCAGGCTTGGGCTGCATCAAAGAAATAGTAACCACAACCAAAATATCAGAAGCTACTATTTCTTCAATGCAGCTCAACCCTTAAAACATAAATTTTATTTATTGCTTTTTTGTTCAGTGGCAGGAGTGTGAAGTATAAATTTTATTTTCATCCCTCTTTCCTGTTCTTTCTTCTATACATGAGATTAAATATGTTTATAATTTAATGTTTTCAGTATATTAATGTAATTTCAAATGTATGTTTCTAAGATAAAAATTGTTCTCTTGACTTAGTTTTTAGTAAATAATTCTACATTGCCAATGTGTATGTTTAATTTATGTTTATTAATTTAATATTTAAGAATTTAAAATTATGTTAAATAGTTTTGTATGAATTTGAAGCAATATCTGTTAAGACTTTATATTTTACAGTTGACTACAATCAAGTTCACTTTTAACAAAATTCATGTAATTTTACTAAAAAGAAAAAAATCTATTAAAAAAATTGACATCTCAAAATAATTGTTGGAAAATTGCTACTTTTATATTCCCTTCAGAAGAGGCAAATGTAAATATACTTATTTGTAAATGCCTACATTTATTCAAGTTTTAATACAATTTATTTATTTGAATACATGAGATTGTTATCTTTTATAGAGATGAGTTGAATTCTTATTTTTTTAATCTTAATTTAGAACTTTCTTTTAAATCCCAAAACCAAATTTGATTCCTCAATACTTATAAATATAGAATTTTATTAATAGTGAAAACAATTTACAATTAGAAATATAAACTTTCTTTTTTTTAGTAAATTATCATTGCTTACAGAACTGCCTACTTGCTCTTTAAAGACACTGAATATTGATTTATTGATTTGTTTGGTTTTTAATTAGATTTTGTACTTGAGCTGCTAGCTTTCTTTTTTGGCTTAAGAAAACTGAAATGTAATGTTTTCTCAATAATGTTAGGCCTAAGTATAAATAGTTGATTTAACTGAATGCATAATATTGTAATTCAAAGCCTTTAAATTTGGATTCGAGATTCTATCTTTGAAATTCTTTCAGTAAGAAATAAACATCCCACTTTAGTATTTTGTTTTTCCATTGTTGCTAAAATCAGTAGACAATTTCTTACAGAAAAATATTATTTCTACAGTAAAATTTACTAATTTAATTTTAAATGCGTACAAAACCTTAGCAGCTGACTACCCTACAAGAACAAGCGTTAGAAAAAAAAAAATTCACACTAGCTTGATGTTTGTCAGTACCCAATCTATGTATAGTAAAAACACAAACATATGTCAAATTTAGCACTCACAGAAAATAAGGATAGCATTTCTAACGTGAACTTAAATCAGAATGATCCTGCAAAACATTTAAAAAATAGCATTTCATTTTAAGGTTAAAGGTAATAGTAGGTATGCTTGTTAAATCCAAATTCACTCCCAGAAATATTTGTTAAAAAATTTTTTAGCTCAGAATGTAGAATTAAAAAAAAAAGTAGTTTGGAATACCTGTTAAAATTAGGCTTGACTGTAGGCCTACTAATGTTAAGATTTTGTCCTGTATTACTAATTATGCTAGTCTTAAGAATTGTTTGTAAGTTAGGCCTAGGTAGTTAATTTACTTTAATCTATTTTATTGTGTTAGTTAAATTCAACCTAAAAAACCCCAGCATCGTGCATATGCATTATTTTCAAAATTGTTCAGCTAAATTATAACCAAAAAGTTTTAGCCATAGACTACTTTTAAAATTAAAATTATATAAAGCTATATTGTTTATTTGTATTTAAGTTGAAACTAAAAAAAAAAGTGTAATACAGATACAATCCGTGAAAATTATTATAACAATTGATGTGCTCTTAGAAGTTATATTAAATATACAAAACTAAACATAGAATAATCATTATCATCATGAACTGTTTCCATTCTGTGGGCAGATCAGTTCAATAAAATTCTTCCATCTTTCTTGATCCTTTTACCATTTTCCCTACTTTATTCATGTCCGCTCTTTTCCTCTTGCCTGCATACTTTCTATTATCTGCTCCTCCCATCTTTTTATTGGGATCTTTTCCTTTTCATTATTGGTTCTTACCATCTCAGCCTTGCTTCCTCTACTATCTCGTGTACCCTCTGTATCCCAACTCTGCCCAAACATCTTCATTCCTAATCCTATTTCTTCTGGTGACAACTAGCATGCTCCTCAAAAACTTTATTCCTGTGGCTTCAACCTTCCTACTGTCCTCTTCTCAGTAGATCTTCTCTACTTCCCCCCCTCACCTAAAGCATACTTCCAAGATACTTCACACACACCTTACTACCTTCAAATCAATATTAATATTAGAATGTATAATATTAATTCTGTAAAATAATGTATAATGAGCTGTGAATGGAACTGGTGTCAAATTAATGCTTTAAATAACTTTGCTAGCCATATTAATCTGTTTTTATTACCATATTATAAAATATAATTATAAACATATTTTAATCACTTTATATTACCCAATAAAAATATTAAGTTACCATTGTATTTTGACAATTTTCACTGGAATTCCTATGTTTTTGTAGATAGCCTAAGTTTGGTTTTGGCCAAAGTTAATTGTTTTCATGAGGATTGACCAGTTAATTTGATTAATTTACCTAAGACGCTGTTAATTTTTTTTAAAATTATATTTAACACAAAATACATTGACAACTAAACCTAGGAACAAAGATGAAGTCGCTTCTAAGGCAGGTATGATAGATAAACTTGTCTCTTTCCATGATTGTGTGTTGCCTGCAGACCTATGATCGACCGATATGCACACCAAATGTGCAATGTTTGGCAGCACATGTATGTCAACAGTCGTCAATCCGCTTTGGTGGCCACATGGTCTACTTGCTTCGCACTAGGCTAGACGAAATGATCAGGGTTCGAATCTTGGTCGGGTGTACTGAGGCTGGATTTTCACTCTCCCTCCACACAAATGCGAGTTCACATCCTCGAAATATAACCTTTCTAATCCTTAAAACTATTAGTGTAATTAGTACATTGGTGTATAAACCGAATGGGTATTAGAGGTGGTGCTAAAAAAATATTGGGGTTTTTTTTCCATGCGAAAATAAATTAAACGCCTGAGAGCTCAGAGCTTGGGGTGGACACATTTGTCAACAATTATAAAAGTTTCTTTGGCATAAGTTTAAAGTCAGACATTTACATCATTGTTGCAAATAAAAGTTTTAAAATATCTGGTAAACACATAAGCAAGTATTATTGTTTTTGGGTGGTAAGGTACTAAGTTGGAATTCTCTTTATTAAAAAAATATGACGGTATTGAATGTTTTGAAATAGCGCCCCCTAAGATTTTCAATGTTCAATGCTACCCTTATGATCAAACGAGTTTGACACACTTGCCCTAAAGGAATACGTAAACATTAGTTTGGCGAGAGAATGGGAAAATCCCATGTTTAATTATTATAGCCATTACACCCGGCCAAGATTTAGGCTCTGATTTCTGCATCGAGTGTCTCAGTGCGTGATGTAAATCTTAACACTTTGGACGTTGTGGATTTTCTTTTCGCAGTGGGGAACTGACAGCCAGAACACATGGTGTTGTCTCTTTTCCTTTTTCTCCCTTCAAATGAGTTCTGTTGGAATAAAACAGGTTGAGGGACCTCTCCAAAAGAGGCATCCAATTACCAATCTTTGCTGAGGGCCCCTGGAATTCCTTATGTCTCGGGGAAGGGGGACAAGTCCCTAAAAACCTCATTTTGGCCAATCCCCCACCCCACCCTCTTGACTCAAATAAGAAATAAGGTTCCACCACCATTGACCCACCCTGGCTAAGTCAAGAGATGATTTCTTCTTTATTTAATAAAGTTGAAAATTTAACCATTTTTCAAATAGACATTTCCAACATAGCCAAATGTACTGAAAACTTTGATTCTTATACCTATTTGAAAGGTATTGAAAAGAGTGACCGTTGGTAGGAGCGGCAGGGTTGAGACTGCCCAGCTTTTCCGATTAATTTAGCCTAAAGTCAGATTCAGATAGGAAGAGACTTTTTGATAGTTACAAAAGTAACTTAAACCAGTTTTCATATAAGTAATCTTATGTCAAATAGTGTGATCTACAGCATTCACATTTGATAGATACTATCATTGTCTATAAAGTAATACTAATAATTGTTAAAATATTTTCAATTTTTTCTGAAAACAAATATGTTTGTAATTTATAAAAGTTTCTCCCTACTAAAAATAAATTAGACAAGATTGTTTTGTTTATTTACTGAAACTCCAGGTGTTATCTTAAAAAACAAAATTTATCATTTAGGATTAGTACACCAGTTTTACCTACACAATAACTAACATAAGTTTAAACTACACATTAAATTCACAAAACTAAAAGCCTTCACATACATTTATACCCAGACAGGCTGTTATAAAATTTGCTGCTGTGTATATTTTCAGAAACTATAACCAGTTGAGGGTTGATAGCTAAACTCTCCTCCCCCTTATCTACTTACCCATCCCAGCCCTCTTATTCTTCTTTCTTTGCAGACTCATTTGCAATGTGCTTTTGGAACTACCATTTGATAGTTTCAACTCTAAGGGTTTTGTTGTTTCCTAATCTCAAAATCTTAAGGTGGGATAGAAGGGGACTCGAAAAAAGGCCAGTGTTTTTTCAGTTTTTATGGCAAAACTTTTTTTTTTTTTTGCCAAAATAAATAAAATATTTCTCCAGTACCAACATAGAATTTAATTTTATTCACATGTAGATGAAAAAGCTGTCATTAAATTCCAGAACACCCTTGACAAATATTCAAGGAATTTTGAGGTTACCATATGAAGAAAATTAAATTCTATGTTTGTATTGGAGTAATATTAAATTTATTTGGGCCAACAAAAATTTGCCGTAAAAACTGCAAACCACTTACCTTTCCTCGCGTTCCCTTCCATTCCACCTTAACCACTTCCACAGCTCTTCCCACATTCACTAATTTTTCCTTTGTTAATATTTTTTTGTAATCTATTTGGCATTGTTTTCTGACAAATGAAAACGGTCTGAAACTATTTTTAAATGTGTATAAACATTAGAACTATGGCGACATACCTACATACTCATATTTTATGGGTTTTTTAATCTGAAATAAGCCAGTAATTATGAGTAGTTTTTTTTCAAATTGGGCAAGTGGAGGGCGGCTTAGCTAAAATAAAAACTTGGCTATGGCCATAAAAGAGGGGTAACAATCAATTTCCTTCAAGAACCAGCTCTTTTTACAGTGGCAGCAAAGTAAAGTGTGGACTGTGGTATTCTCGTTGTTAAAGCCACATTGTGCCTTTTATGGTAGTCTATCCCACCTCTCTTTCCTTTGCCTTCTTCCCAATACAACAAAATGTTTTGGTTAACATAGTTTAGAAATCATGTGCTGATATAGTCATTTGATTCAGAATGTGTTTAGCACCCTTAATAATAAAACACTTTGAGGAGAGCCTAGTCGAGCTACCTCCTCTTACAGCCAGTGCTGTAACATACTGTGGCAGGAGAGCCACCCACTCCAGGTATTGTCAGGGAGAGTTAACTAACAGGGTAGTGATGCGCAATACATGGAGTCTATCTAGCGGGTGCCATTTAGCCTCTCCTACTCAATCCTGATCTCGCCGCCAATTGATATATCCCTGGATCTGACTAACCTGGTGGAGGTTGGGTTGAACCCCAGAGTAAACAAGGTTAGGTGCAGACGAGAGACAGGAGACTGGTCAACAAGCCTGGAACAGGGTCTGGCCAGTTGACTCCCTGCCGGGTGGACGGGGATGATGAGCTAAGTCATCATCAGCACCCAGAGCCTCAGTTAGGGAAGCTTACCTCCTAGAGAAGATCTATTTGAGGAGCTATAAGCGGCAGGTCCGTTACTCAGGGGTAGGCCACAACAGGCTTAGTAGGCTGGTGGCCGAAACAAACCTGTACTCGAGCACACACAGGAAAATGCCGGATCTGAAGAAAGGTTGACAACCATAAGCTAAGAATAGGAACTCTGAACATTGGAACACCCACTGGAAGAGTGAAAGAGATCGTGGATTTGATGGATGAGGGAAGATTGGATGTCCTGGGCCTGAGCGAGATCAAATGGAGAGAAGTAAGGAATGGCTTTGTTCTACATTGGATGGGGAGGAGAAGGGCTGCAGGTGGAGGTAGTAGGGATGAACAATAGAATAATGAAGGTGACAATAAATGACAGAGGGAAAGGGGTGGAGGTGAGACAAGTGACAAGTGGGATAGCCAACAGAAGAAAAAGACACGTTTAAGGAAGACCTAGAAAACCATATGGGAAACGAGTGCCAGATAGTAATGGGCGATCTGAATGCAAAAGTAGGAAAAAAAGACAGTAGTGTTAGAGGAGGTTATAGGTAAGGAAGGATGGGTAGAGAGAAATTAGGAGGGTAAAAGGTTGTTTTAGTTAGTTGCAAGATATAAAATTAAAGTGGAAAAAATCTGCTATAGGAAGGAAAGAGAACGCCATAAGATCGCTAGATACAGTTGGGATGGGGAGCAAAAGTCGGTGCTAGACTACTTTCTCATGAATGAATAAATGAAAAGGCAGACCTTATACATCAAGGTAATACCAAGTGTGTCCTTAGATAGTGACCACAGGTTGTTGGTGGCAGACATGGATGGGAATGTAGGAGAAAGGTAGTAAGACAAGAAAGAAGAATAAGAGTGTATAGGCTAAAGATTGAAGAGAAAAGAGATCAATACCTAAGAAAGGTAAAAAGCTTAATACCCAAGGGTGAGATTCAAGACGTTAAAGTGGAATGAGAAAGGTTGAAGAACAGTTTTGTGAGAGCTGGAGAGGAGGTGTGTGGGAGGACAAGTGATAAGAGGAAGTAGAAGGAGACATCCTGGTTGAACGACAGGCAAAAGGAACCAGTGGAGGAGAAGAATAGAGCATTCCAAAGGAGTTTTAAGAATAGGAATGAGGAAACGAAGGAAGAATATAGGCAGAAGAAAAGAGCGAAGCTGGTTGTATGGGAAGCCAGGAAGGATTGGATGCAAAAATGGACTGAAATGCTGGAACTGAACGTAGAAGGAAGAAAGAACATGTTATACAGCCAAGTAAGAAATTAGAAAGAGAAATACGGATTAAATGGTTGAAAGAGGGTAAGGGTAGATAGTCCAGGTTAACGAAAATAGCAGATAAATTTCAAGAACATTTTTAAATGATCATATAAATAAATACCACTTCCTTTACTATGGAAGCTAAACAGTATTATCTTGTTGGGCTCCACTATAACGCAATATTATAAACCGATGCATAGTGGAAACAAATAAGGTAACGTAATCTGAAAATTGACACCTGGACACGGGAATCGAACCCAGGACCTTTGGCTTAGTACGCCAATTCTCTAATAACTGAGCTATCCAGGAACTACCGAGTCGAAGGTGACTGCGTTATCTGATAGCTCATGATCTTAATAAAATCACACATTTGTAGCCGACGATTTCCGCACGTCCATCATGGACTCTGCCTTAAAATATGAGTGAAGAATGACTTTGGGCACGGGACGATTCCTGAATAGCTCAGTGGTAGAGTGATTGAGTCGGTTGTTTTAAGCGCATGCACGCGGATCGAACCGGTTATTTTAAGTGCATGCACACGGATTGAACCGGTTATTTTAAGCACATTCGCACTGATTGATTTGGTTGTTTTAAGCGCATGCACGCGGATTTAACCGGTTATTTTAAGTGCATGCACACGGATTGAACCGGTTATTTTAAGCACATTCGCACTGATTGATTTGGTTGTTTCTAGCGCATGTGAACTGGTTGAGCCGATTGGTTTAAGCGGACGCGCACTGATTGAGTCGGTTTTCTAAGCGCATGCTCACTGCTTAAGTCGGTTGGTTTTGAAATTTGACTGGCTCTCTCAAGATGATGGTGTCGTGAATAAAAGGGTGATCCGAAAAATATTTTAAGTCACTCCTAGAGGACAACGCCGATGAGGCTGAAACCTTGTGATTGGCTTAGAGCTCATCACGTGATTACGTTTCTGCTCTACGTATGTTTTTCTGCGTATGATTTGTTTCAAACCTCTACCTCTTATAAATTATACAAGTTGGTAAAGTAGTCGTTATTAGTTGGGCTGTGAAGGAATTGAATAGCGCGCGCTTAGGTCAGTCTTCCGACACTTGACTGGACACGCTGTATACAAGACAGTGTTGGATTCAATTGGATTGGGCTCTAGTTGTAGTTTGAAGAGTTCCAGAGAGTGGCTGATTATAATGTGTGTGTGTATTAAGAACACATCTGACGTCTGACTGTCAATTAGTCAGAGCTGTGGCACAACAGTAACCATTTAAAAGATGTCATATTGAAGTGGTGTCGCGTGAAATGTTACCAGGGTAAGCAGAGCTTGTTAAAAGTCTGTACCTGCGCTTAATGTTCTCAGACGCATCCTGGTACGGCTCTGATAGGACTTTTAGCCAGGGGGTAAAAGGGGGTGGGGGGTCCAAAGTAAAGAAATTACGAGTCAATAGTCAATCCATTCATTACTCGTATAAGACTCATATCTTGAAAAAATTACAAATTTCTTTATAAGGCTATATATACAGACCATACAGTATAAATTAAAGCGTTACATCTAGTTCATAACACAAAATGAAATTGAGGACACAAATGGAATATCCTATACAAATGCTAAATTATGAGTTTGTATTTAATATTTTATTTATCCTTTATGTTTGCCAGAGGGTTGGGGGGGTCCGGATCCACTCAACCCACCTAGAGTGTTCGCCCCTGCTCTTAGCCGAGACTCTGAGGTACCATGTGCCAAGGACCCCGCCATCCGGAGGCCCGCGCAGTCCCTCTACAACCACCCAGGAGCTAGGGAACTATGTGATAGACCTGCTTCGGGGGCCTCATGGTCTAAAAGGTGTCGCTCTCATTATAAATTAGACTGCCTATGATAGGGAGATCGGGGTTCGAATTCCGGTTGGGTGTACTGAGGCTTTTTTTTTTTTCAAAATGGTTTTTCACTCTCCTTCGTACGCGAATGAGGGTACACTTCCCTTATATTCAACCCTAACTCACTAGCGTAGTTAGTATGTATACGTATAACATGAGCAGATAATAAGATGCGGTGCTATAAAAATCAGTGAATCCCTTCGTCGACGTCGGAAGATGACCTCGGAGTCGAATCTGGGGAGTCGTGACCCCCCTTCTAGTCGTGTGAGACTGGGAGGGGTGGCCAGACAGCGGGGGATGCCGGCCATACAGGCCGAATTCAACAGAAGTGCGCGGGTCGCCCGGTGAAGGAACGGGCACCCACAAAGAAGACGCCGACTAGGCGAAATGTGCCACGCGGTGGGGCCACTATACCCCACCGCCATATGGGATTTGCGCCCTATTTAGGGGATATGAATAACTTTTTTAATTTTTTTTCGACGTATTGATAAATTAAAGAACCCTTATGGGTTGGAGATTATTATTATTATTTCATTTATGTATTTTTTTTTTGTAAGAATGTTTGTAAATAGCTATTAAGAAGATAAAATAAAATACTAAAGAAAGAAAAAGAACTAGAACTATTCACATTGTTACTATTGTTTGTAAAAACGCTTAACTACATTTTTGTATTATAAAATAATAACAATATTCGATAAGGCACCCATGCCAGTGGGCACACAGTCTTGGATGTCAAACTCGTTTAGTCTGGTTTATTGACAACAGGGAGGTCCGGGTTTGAATCACAACCGGGCATGCTGAGTTTTATTTTACCTAAGTATGTTTCCTCTGCCCTACAATCAAATTCTGATACATTTCCGTTAGATTCTACCTTATTTATCCCTACAATGATAATGATGATAATATTAATGGCTATGATGATGATGATGGCACATCTGGGCTACATCACTCTTAGTCCAGTTTTGTAGAAAGATTAGCCAGTACTAATTTACCGTTGCCCAGGGGACACCCGAATGTACTAATCATACATCCTTTCCTTGGACATAATATGTATGTATATGTACAGGCTTATATATATATATATATTGTATATTATGTGTGCATTAGACTAAATATGCGCATATATATCAAAGAAAGCTTTTCATAACAAGAAGACATATTAACTAACCTCAACTAGCATAAATTTAAAATGGATGTGAAGCATAATATATATAGTCATAATTGAGTAAAAACTGGTTCTAGTCTTGTTTTTGTAAGAGCTATCTTAGAGAAAATGTTCGTGATTAGGACATCCTCAAACTAGGTAATGGCGGAGAGAGGAAGGTTTCCTCAAGCCCCCTCGTGAATGGGCTTATATTGTAAGCTTAATATATTTTCAGCGTCTTATTACCTGGGTTATATGTTTGTGTACTAATCACGCTAAAATTGTATATATTAGTAAGATTATATTTAGAGGAAGTGTACCCGCATTTGTGTAGAGGGAGAGGGGAAAACCATTTAGGGGGGAAAACCTTAGTATAACCAGCCGAGATTCGAAAACAGATCTTCCCGTCATCGGTAGTCTAGTGTACTTCAAAAGTAGCGCCTTAGACCAGGTGGCCATTGGAGTGAGGTTCTCAATAATATGTTATATATGAGTATATGAATATGAATATTTAGCACCGCGTCTTACTACCCGTTCGGGTTATACGTTCTAAGTACTAATTACGCTAATGGATTAGGATTGGGATGGTTGAATTAGAGGAAGTGAACCCGCATTTGCGTGGAAGAAGAGTGGAAAACCATTTAGGAAAAACCAGCCCCAGTTCACCCGATCGAGATTCGAACCTTGATCTCCCCGTCCTCAGCAGTAGAGCTCAACACGTCTAGCGCGTTAGTCAACTACGCCACCGAGGCGGGTTATACGAGTATAGTTTTGTTTAATCAAAGGGTTTTCAGGCAAACTATGGTATTTTACAAACAAATAGAAATATACTTCATTCACGGTAGGAGTTTACCTCTGAAAGGTCATTTTTCCTACCAATATCCTACTATATAATAGATTTCTGGTAGGGAAAAAGGCCTTTCAGAGGTAAACTCCTACCGTGAATGAACTTTATATTCGAATCGCGACTATACGAAATTACGGTTTATTCGTAACACCTGTTTGACAAAAAAACAAACATACACAACAGGAAAGTTCCAATTACATTAATTTCCTCAAGAGTAGGCTACAGTGCAGTATCACTATATTTGCTGTTAAAAGGTTGATCCATCCGCGAGCGATCACCAAATCTCAAACCAACCAAATTTTAGATATTTTTTTTTACGTTGTAGTATAATATTTTCGTAAATCAAACTAAGGACCTTTAGCTCAGCTCAACAATAAACAGACACGATACAGACTAAGCTAAAGAGTTGGCCATTAATTAGTAGCTGTTCTAAAAATTACTATTCGATATGTTTAGTTATATCATATCTACAGTAGCCCCATGACTTATTTGGTGCTGACTGACAGCTTTGAAAAGTTACCAGACAAAATTATGTAACCCTACGCGAACCATATGATCTGCAAAAAAATATGTTTAGCAGCTGTCACTTCTGACTGTCAAAATTCTGGTATATACCTAAATGTTGACTATCATAAGTCAGCTGTGAGCTGTCAGTCAGCACCAAAGAAGCCATGGGGCTACTGTAGTAAGATAATTCAAAACTGTTTTCGAAATATTTCGAAGACGTGAAGGTTATTGTGGATGTCAAAGCCGAAGCGAGGGACCTTTGATCTTCTACTTCAACATTTCGAAGCATCGCACACATTTAATCGAATCATCAATAAAGATACTATTGACGCAATAAATAAAACGATACTATTCTAGAGCCATTCCGACCAAGCTCTAGCTAATGTAATTATTAGAACGAACACTAAATAAGAGATATAAGATAAGACCGACCGGCCGGTTTTGTTTGACGGGGAGTGAAGAGTTGAGGTTCTATTTTTTTTAACGAGTTGAGAGTTGATTTGATCGCACTTCGTTAAGGGGACAACAAACAATTATATCCACTGCAACTGAACGGGAAGTTAACACGCAACAAAGAAGTAAGATAGAGGAACTAGCGGCACAGACAGCAACGGACCGTGACAAAGTCAAAGTAATCTAACAGGCCCGGGCTTTGAGCTTTAAACACCTCCTCCTCTATCTTATACTACAACTTTCCTAGGAAGGCTTGTTTAGAAAATACAGATATCATATGCTTTAAATTGAAACAATGACTCCTGGACACGGGAATTGAACCCGTACTACACCAATCCTCTAACCACTGAACTATCCAGGAGTCACCCCGTGGTCAGGATCATTATTTCACTCATATTGTAAGGCAGAGTCTGTGATGGACGTGTGGAAATCGTCAATTACATCTGAGCGATCGATTAAGATCATGGGTGACCTGGCGGTCTAGGGGTAAGGTGTCGGACTTTTGTGCTGGCGGCCGGGGTTCAATCCTCGGTCCCGGCAAAGATTTATCTGATTACCGAACCCTTCCTTCACCTCTGACAAGACATCTTGTGAATGTGTGGA
Source organism: Timema douglasi (assembly GCA_901482245.1). Lineage (NCBI taxonomy): Eukaryota > Metazoa > Arthropoda > Insecta > Phasmatodea > Timematidae > Timema > Timema douglasi. The sequence goes on from CABEEJ010000103.1 coordinate 133,045, forward strand.
ATGCCAGGCCTCCACCGTGGTTCGGATTCCACGTTAAACTGTAGGTCCTTCATTTCATCTCACAATCACCCTACCATTACACATTAGCGTAAGCGCGTATAACCCGAACGGGTAGTAAGACGCGGTGCTAATAATAATAATAATAATAATAATAATAATAATAATAATAATAATTAAGATCACGAGCTATCAGATTCCTATGGCAAGGTGTCATGTTCCGGTTGAAAGAAGATATTATTTAAATGCTGCTATAACCATATTTATCAAATATAATAGCTTGGATATTTAATCCGCCAAAATACAAATAGGCCTATATTAATTTTCGTTCAGAAATGATAGCACCCGCTGGACTGCTGAAGACGGGGAGATTGAGATCGATCCGGGTCGGGTGTACTGAGAGAGTTTTTTCCTAAATAGTTTCCCACTCTCTCTCCACAAAAATGCTGGTACAATTTCCTTAAATGGCTCACCCAAAAATTTACTTTGGGGGGAGGCATTCAATAAAGGCTGTAGCCAGAATACAATTTCAGGGGAAAGGGGGAATGTTTAGTTTATTACGGTAGCTTAGGGCAATGATTTAGGTAATGTACAGTAGCCCCATGGCTTCTTTGGTGCTGACTGACAGCTCACAGCTGACTTCTGACAGTCAACCTTTAGATATATACCTAAATTTTGACCGTCAGAAGTGACAGCTGTTAAACACATGTTTTTTCAGATCATCTGATTCTGCGTAGGGATATGTAATTTGGTCTGGTAACTTTTTAAGGATGTCAATCAGCACCAAAGAAGCCACGGGGCTACTGTAGGTAAGATTTTCTTGCAGGTCCGCCTTATTCCTAAGATTTAATTTGGTCAGGTTAGGTAGGTTATTTTATAATAGGGTAGTTAGGTAGGGTATTCTCGATAATATTATAATGACTGGTTATTACATAAATTTCCTACGAAAAGTATTAAATACAACAGCAAACCTAATTTATTTCATACTTTTCTAAAACCACTTAGGAATTATCTAGAAAGCCTAGGGATTGTATAGAATGCCTGGACTACACATATTGCCGTTAACATTTATACCGGGGAGGCATATGAGTTGAGACATGAGATTATCACTAAAATGAAACTTATTAAAAAAAATTGTTTCGAACAAAAGTGGTTTTTTGTTTGTTTTTGAGGGGTAAATAAAGAGAACAACACTAATAATTTTTGATTTGATTAAAGTCTTAAGTTTATTTCAAGGTAAACTTTTTTTAAATGGAAACCTATGATTTTTTTTACGTAGATTTATTCTGAACAAAAAAAAAACTTTTTTCTGACACTTTTTATCATTTGACATCAATTTTTTTAAAGATATTTTAACGTGTACTTTTTATAACAATTTTTATTCAAGAAATTATTACATTATGTTGAATGCAATATTATTTATAAAAATACTTTAATAAATGTTCAAAGTTATTGAATAATTTTTTTTTATAACAATTACAAGTTAAATTTCTTCAAAAATTTATGTCTAATAAAAAATGTTTAAGAAAAAAGTCGTTTTTTTGTGTATGTAGAATAAAACGCCGCTACAAACATAATAGGTTTCCATTTAAAAACAATACAAAGTCGTCCTTGGAATAACCTTGAAGACGTCGACCAAACACAAAATAACTAGTGCTGTTCTTTTTCTCCTTCAAAAACAAAAAAACATTTGTTCGAAACATTTTTTTAATGTGAAATATTTGGGATATTTGGCATACAAACAAATCAAAAGATCAGTTTTTATGAGTTTTATCAAATTTCTCCACTCTCCCTCCACGCAAATGCGGGTTCACTTCCTCTAATTCAACCTTCCCAATTCCTAATCCATTAGAGTAATTAGTACCCAAACGGGTAGTAAGGCGCGGTGCTAAATATTATTATTATTTCAATCAATGCGCATGCGCTTACAAAGTAAGATGCAATCAGACAGCTTAATCTGCTGTTGTGAAATGATTTGAAATAACTCATCGATTGTAAAGTGCAGGTGTCGTTCTTGTTTGTTTCACGACACAATACAATAATTTGAAAACACCTATTGTGATATTAATTAGAGATGTCATGATATCCGTTTTTATCGATTTCGATTCTTAAGTACAAACTCAATTTTTCGATTCTCAATTTCTATTCTTGAACATTTCCTATTTCATTATTTTTCCAAACATTCAACCGCATATAAAACCATATTTATTCAACTTTATAGCATATTAAAAAAAACCACTAAAAAAGTAAAAACGTAAATAGAAATAAACACAATTCATTTTTAATTTTGAGAAAGAAAAAGATCCATTTTGCCAAGTACTAAAGCATATGCTATATAATTAATAATACAGTTAGGAATTACAATAGTAATCATGTATTTTAACTACAAATAAAGCGTCACTGAGTCAAACATTTATAAGGGGTAAGGTGTCAGACTTCTGTGTTGGCGGCCGGGGTTCAATCCTCGGTCCCGGCACAGATTTATCTGATTACCAAACCCTTTTTAAATTTTTCAGAATAGGATATCTAGATGGAGTAATCCTCACTAAAAGCATGAATAAAAGCTTTGGCTAATTGATTCTTAGCTTTCTGTGTTAACCAACACATTTAAATATATGGTCCGCTATTTTTATAAACAGTTAGCAAAGCAAATCTTAGCTTAGCTTTCAGTGTGAACCGGTCTTAAGTTTCTAGCGAACGTGTGAATCAGTTTCTAGAACTGGCCGCACGAATAGTGGTCCCGACAACACTGCCTCGTCGAAAACCAGGACTGAGAGTTGTTTTCCGTTTATAAAGGTTTTTTTCACTCTACCTCCAGGTAATAACGCTCAATATAGTTTATCTTGTCCACCTCATTATTTGTGGTTTAAATTAATTGTAATGGAAGGGAACGAGAGTTGGAATGATCTTTTACTCAGTTTTTATAACAAAAAAAAACAACACTTTTTGGGCACAGTAAATATAATATTGTTCCAGTAGAATGATTCAGTTTGTCTACACCAGGGATGTGCATACCTACTTAAAGGAGGGCCAAATTAAAAGAAAAGAAAAATTTGGTGGGCCAATGACTTTAATTAATTAATTTTTCTTCAAACTTAATTTAAAAATAATTATGAACATACATAATTGACTGACAGTGAATAAGTTTAAATACAGTGAGACTTAACATAACAATTATAAATACCTTAATGGATTACTATGTTTTTAAGTTAGTTCAGAAGATTGATATTATGGGGGTGAGATGAATGTAACTTTGAGGAGGTGAATCTCAGGAGAAAAGACAGATGAACATCAGTAAGTTGGTTTCTAAGATCACTGTCCATAAGTTTCATGGTGGAAAACACTTGTTAGAATGAGACAACCATTGCCATATAATATTGGGCATGATTTACCAATTCTGGAAATGTTGAGGGTCAGGACGGCAACATAACGGAATACACCGGAACATATTTAAATGATGTATTCCACGGGCTGGATTGAGCACGCTGGCGGGTCGTATATAGGCCGTGGGCCGTAGTTTGCCAATCCCTGGTCTACACAGAGTCCCTACTGAGTCAATAGGCCTATTGTAGATCGAAATGTCGATTCAGTGAGGACAATCGACAATATCGACTCAGTGCAGATGATCCAACAATGTTGACTCAGTAGGGAAGATCGACAATGTAAACTAGGTGGAGACGATCGACAAGGTTGACTCAGTGGGGATGATCGACAATGTAAACTAGGTGGAGACGATCGACAAGGTTGACTCAGTGGGGATGATCGACAAGGTTGACTCAGGGGAAACGATCGACAATGTCAACTATGTGGAGACGATCGAATATGTCGACTCATCAAATGCCACTAATATCATGAAAAATATCCAATAACTGTAACAGTTAAGGTTGCCATTATTTTGTAAACCCGCCTCGGTGGCGTATTTAGCTAACGCGCTAGTTTAATGTTGGGCTAGAAGACGGGGAGATCGAGGTTAGAATCTCGCTCGGGTGAACTGAGAGGGGTTTTCCACGAAAATGTGGGTTCACCTCCTCTATATTCAACCTTCCGAATACTTAACCCATTAGCGTAATTAGTACTTAAGCGTATAACCCGAACGGGTAGTAAGACGTGGTGCTAAGTATTATTACTATTTGTAGAAAACTAAGCTAGATCTATGTACTGAAACAATTTTTTTTT
>CABEEJ010000103.1:137599-216825 GCA_901482245.1 Timema douglasi
CAAAATAAAAAGTTTTCAATAAAAATTGCAAAGCTTCTCGCGTACCCTTCCCTGACTGCATCTGCATCGGTGCGCTGCATTAAGAAGCGAATTGATCTTAGTTAGGATTTATTTTACCGCGCGCTACTTCCCGTCCTGGATTTACTTTATGGGTCAGGGGGTGAGGAAGGTGGATTTAGAAGAAAGTTTATCCACACGTGCTTGGAAAAATCAATAAAAAACAACTCAAGGAAACCACCCTCAGTACACACGAGTACAATTTAAATAAACCTAGTCCAAATATATATTTATAATTATTTTAGGTATGAAATGGAAACGAACCCACATCGATCGTTGTATGTTATAAAGCGTCACTCTAATGTTTGACTGTAATGCCGGTGCTGGGGATATTAGGGTTCGAAGTGCGGTCAGGTCTACTTTTTTTTCTTTCTAAATGGTTTCCAACGCTCTCTCCCTGAAAATACGGCGGCATTAAAAAGAAATATGATTTACTTATTACTTTCCTATTAAGGTAATTAATGTATGCGTATAACCCAAACGGTATAAATTAGAAGCGTGGAAAGAATAAAATAAAAAAACAGGAATTGAACGGTGGTGCTCTAGGCCTGTAGTCGGCCTTGATAACCACTCAACCATGGGGTTGGATTGATTGGTAAGCACCCCGACCCTGTGAAATGACCGCGAAGACAAACAGAAAAAAAACCTTACTTAATTGGCAAATGACACTTCTTCTGACAAGCTAATCTCTGTCTTAATTCCATCCACTTTAACACGTCTCATCTTCTGTTGTCACTTGAGACGGTCTGACCAATAACACGGTTGGTATTTGTGTTTGTTGCAGGGTGTTCTATATAAGGTATCAGATTCTCTTAAGTGGGGGGTTCCCAAAGTGTGGCCCTCAAGCTCAATGTTACACCCAGGAAATTGCTTGAGCGGGAAATAGGGTGAGAATAAACTTCATATCATTTAAATATTTCTGTGGAAGAAAACACTTCGATGTACTAAGAACAAATTTGAGACATATAGGAAGATGGAAAAGAAATACTTGTAGAGCTTTGAAATGTGGTGCTGGAGAAGAATTATGAAGACAAATGAAGAATTCCTAAAAAGAATGGGCGAGAAGAGAACCATTTTGGATATAATTCTTTAGTGCATAGAAAACTGGCTCAGACACATCCTTTGAAGGAACTATCTTCTGCACGACGACATAGAAGGAAAAGTTGAAAGAAAGAGGGGTTTAGGAAGAAGTAGGATTAAAATATTATATGTTTTGACGCAAAAAAAAAGAAAAAGAAAATTCTGCGAGCTGAAGGAGGAGGCATAGGACAGGGCGCATTGATGGTATAAGTTTATTGACAAAAGGAATGGACCTGTCTTAATAAAGAACAGATAGTAATAATAATTCCACATATAAGAATATAATACGATTTATTTTTCCTCAAAACCAATCTATTTAGTTAGACATATTTGATAGATAGTTTTGAAGTTAAAAGTAGTGTTTAGTAACAACAACACCTTATCTTCAACTTCGACTTCGTCTTTGCTTCGCGTGTTTCAAGCTTATCTTCAACACCACTTCGCATTTAAAAAGTTAACTTCGAAAACCCCTATTTTAATATACCAATTTGAAACTTTAAAGTCACATTTCATGTTTAAAATTGTACATCTTTTTATTATTAAGTTGAAATGTGGACCTTAAGGTTTGTAAGGGGATGTAGGTAACGCGAGAAAAGGTTTCTAAGTGTTTTTGCAGTTTTTATAGCCAAATATTGTTTTTTACCAAAATAAATAAAATATTGCTCCAGTATAAACATAAGAGTTTAATTTCATTCAAATAGTGATATCAACAGTTGTTGACTATTTATCATGAACATAGTGACATTAGATGACAAACTTTTTAAATGAATAGAAAAAGTCGTCATTAATCTCCAGGACACCCTTGACAGATATTCAACACCTGTTGATAGCACCTTGTGAAGAAAATTAAACTCTGTATTTTTACCAGAGAAACATTTTATTTCTTTTGACCAAAAAAGTGTTGATGTAAAAACTGCAAAAACACTGACGTTTTCATGCGTACCCTACACTTTCACCTTAAAACTTATCCCTTGCTTTCTCCAGTGCTCTCTATTCAAATTTTACTCTTTACATTTTAAATTATTCTTAAAATTGTTTGTAATTTTATGGAAAACAAAGCCCCAATTCTACTCTGTCTTCCCTTTAGCCCAAAACTGTTGAGGAATGGAGAGGATCAGTAGCCTCATCATGTTGAGGATAGGAAGGAATTAATAGATCCATAATGTTGAGAATTGTAAGGGATCAGTAGCCTCATCATGTTGAGGATAGGAAGAAATTAATAGATCCACAATGTTGAGAATTGTAAGGGATCAGTAGCCTCATGTTGAGGATAGGAAGGAATTAATAGATCCATAATGTTGAGAATTGTAAGGGATCAGTAGCCTCATGTTGAGGATAGGAAGGAATTAATAGATCCATAATGTTGAGAATTGTAAGGGATCAGTAGCATCATGTTGAGGATAGGAAGGAATTAATAGATCCATAATGTTGAGAATTGTAAGGGATCAGTAGCCTCATGTTGAGGATAGGAAGGAATTAATAGATCCATAATGTTGAGAATTGTAAGGGATCAGTAGCCTCATGTTGAGGATAGAAAGGAACTAATAGATCCATAATGTTGAGAATTGTAAGGGATCAGTAGCCCCATCATGTTGAGGATAGGAAGGAATTAGTAGATCCAAAATGTTGAAAATTGTAAGGGATCAGTAGCCTCATGTTGAGGATAGGAAGAAATTAGTAGATCCATAATGTTAAGAATTGTAAGGGATCAGTAGCCCCAACATGTTGAGGATAGGACGTACAAGCAATCAATCTCTGAAGATTTTTCTAAATTATCCAAAACTCAATTTAATTTAATTTATTTACTAGGGCATCTACGGTTACTGGATTAGATTTCTGGCAAAGCTTGATATGTATAATTAAAAATTAGATAACTTTTTGTTTTCATTTCGTGAGGTTAACTAGGTCTGAGGTCTGGGCTGTTTTGTTTGTTTTAGAATTGAAACCTAAGATTGCACAAGCCTGTATATATATATATATATATATATAATAAAAAATAAATATTTTTACAGCACGTTTTACGACTATGCGTATTCAACTTAGCTTATATGGCTGAGATGAGTAAATTAAAAAAAAATTATCCACATTTGCGAAGAGGAAGAGTAGGAAAATATTTAGATAAAAACACATATTCAGTAGGCCTATACCCGGTGAACATATATATCCAGATTCTATGTCACCGTCAAAATTTTACTAGTGAGGCTGACATTTAGACGGTGTATTCACCGGCACGGGCTCATTTTAAGTTTATAAGTCGTGTGCTGATATTATTTACTTAAGGCGTTTAATGTTCACGTTCTGAACCGAATAATTAAATCATCACACGAGAATTTCCATGGTTCTCTTACACGCCACAATCGACATTGGTCAAACGGCTTTACTGTACCTCCGAAGGAAGTTGTGCTACGGATTGGTATCTCTAAAAAAAAAATTAGTTGACCACGGCTGGGTTTGAATCCACGAACATCGAGTCTTGAGGTGAACACTTTACCCTAAGACCACCGAGGTCATCTTACGATCTCTATATAATCAGTTACCCGCCTCGGTGGCGTAGTTGGCTAACGCGCGAGTCGTGTTGAGCTCGACTGCTGAGGACGGGGAGACCGAGGTTCGAATCTCGGTCGGGTGAACTGGGGGTGGTTTTTCCTAAATGGTTTTCCACTCTTCCTCCACGCAAATGCGGGTTCACTTCCTCTAATTCAACCTTCCCAATTCCTAATACATTAGCGTAATTAGTACTTAAAGCGTATAACCCGAACGGGTAGAAAGACGCGGTGCTAAATATTATTATTATTATATAATCAGTTGGTTCAGAAAAGAGTACGTTTAATACCCGTGGTAATATTTACAGCTTCATCAGAGCAGAGTTATGGCCCCCCCTCCAACCAGTAGTCAAGAGTGCTTCCCCCACCACCACCACGAGCTAGGCCCCCTCTTCCCTCTGTCTCTCGGGAGCCGAACCACGGCCCTTATACGGCCCGGACTATCCATCTGTGAGTCACAGAGCAGACATTGCTTGCTTCTCCTCTCACTTTCACTGCGGTCTAACCTAGATTGTCCTCAAGATACTGGACCCGCCCCGATGTGCGTTTACTTATCACTGCAGGCCCCAAATTTTCATGGCAAAACATTTTTTTTTTTTGTGGATCACAGAAAATTCTCATGTGTATATAAATTAGGTTCATAATCTCCTGGCAAAGTTTTTAAAAGGTAATTTTTTTGTCATTTTCTTTGTCATTTTGGAGTTTTAAGTAATATTTTCTTGGTCTGTCTTCTTTTTTTTTTGGGGGGGGTCATTTTTCGTCATAAAACGTCGTAACCTCTTGTTAAACTTTATTTTGTCTATCCATTAAGCTTCTATTAAAAGTACTTGTAGCCTAATCAGCCCTATTTTTTTTATCACCGTGTCTTACTACCCGTTCGGGTCATACGCTTATTAATTAATTACGCTAATGGTTTTAGGGATGAGGAAGGCTATATGTAAAGGAAATATACCCACATTTGTGTGGAGGGAGAGTGGAAATACATTTTGGAAAAAACACCCTCAGTGCACCCAGCCGAGATTTGAACCTCAATCTCCCCCTCCTTGGCCGTCTAGTCTACTACTAGAGTAGTACGTTATACCAGTAGTTCTTAATCTTTTATTACTCACAGACCCTAGATATCCTAAAATATTTTTCGCGGCTCCCTAGTTTTTACTAACATATTAATTACCTATTAAGATTTATTCTCAAATAGTGGCTTTATTTACTGATTATATTAATAAACAAATTAAAAAAATAGAACTTAACTTACCTAAATATATCTAATGGAACCTTTGCTGTTGGACACTTTCCACTAATTTGTCTATTCTTGTTTATATTGTATTACTTAATGCTATTCGTATGTAGGAGTCGAATAAAAGTCGATTTCGCTGCTTCTTTTTAATATCTACCATCGTGGAAAATCTATTTTCACATAAATAAGTAGAAACAAAGGATAGTAAATTTTTAATGGCGATGGTAAACAGATGGGGATTATTTGTATTATCCATAGTTTATATTATCCGTGCTTCCCCCCTCCCCTCTATTACCCCGGAAAATCGAGAGTTTACTGTACTTACATGCTGACTATCATTGAATTATTTATTTCAAAACGTAAAATTTAAGACAACTGACTTCAGTAATAAGCAAATAACATTTTAAATTTTCTTTCACCTTTTGCAACCTCCAAGTTAAGAATTTCTGCCACACGGTCACTGACACGGGTCAGCCCTAAATGATTGAGTTTCATTTTAGTGAACAATTTGTTTTACAAACATTCATATTCATTCTCTATGTTTTGCTCGAGGTGTTACGTTAAGTTACGTCAACTATGATCACACGCTACTTTCCTTACGTCACGTGAACCTCAAGTGGATGTTAAGTTGATGGTGATCCCGGCATTATAGTCTAGTTCCAGGGGGTGAATATTTTCAGGGTGTGGGGGGGTATTTATCACACCTTGTTTTTACTTTTGGGTGAATGGGATCATCCTACATCCCTCCAATGTTTCCCATGTGTATTCAAAATACAAGTAATTTTCCCACCCCTAACCTATAGAACGCAAATAATCAACCCGCAAGGGCGCCAATACCATTCGTGTCGTGTTCGTACGTATCCCTATGTCGTGTTCGTTTTCGAGAGCCCTTCGGGGCTGGTGTTAATGTTTGTCCCTTTATGTTTCTCGTGTTTTATTCATGTATTTATATATATGTTTAATTGGAAAAATAAAAACCATACAAACAAACAAACAAAATACAAGTTGATATTTAAAATAAATATGGTATTTGGTATTTACTTTAATTTTTAAGTAAGGAATCGTAATTTTACGTGTTTTTTTTTTAAATGTCTACCATAAATTTGTCACTATTGCCACAACAATAAACAGGAGGAACTTGGTTCGGGTCCAGTGTATGTCTTAGAATTATCTGTGTGTCACGGTAGGGAAACGTGGGGAAGGATAATAGCTGACAGTCACTAAAACACACTCTCATTTATTCATACGGCAAGTCATGTGATCTGCAGCTATCAATTTTGATAAGGAGTATAAATACCGACGTATTGATACTAGTAGTTAAGTTTTAATAAATAATAATAATAATGTTGACTGCAAAAAATAAGTTTGTATTTTCTAACAGTCCTTTCTACCATACTGTTACCATATATTATGAGGGGAGGCATCAAAAAGGGGTACACAGGAAGAATAAGCTCTCTTCAAATAGCGTCTGGAATCATCGGAACTCTTTTCAGTTCCCCGAGCCCCCAGTTCACCCACAGGCACGTTGTTTTTACTAAGGCATCAGGCTCGCAATATAATGACTTTCGGGTGACATGGAGGTCAAGGTTCGTATCCCAGCTGGGTGTCCTGAGAGTGGTTTTTCAACATGAGATTTATAACTGTGATTTTTAATTATATTTTCACACTAATATTGATGTATTTCCAATAAAATAACTCTTCTCATTATTACCCCTGATATTAAACCAATAATAATAATAATAATAATAATAATAATAGTAATAAAGGTGTTACCCACGTCGGTGGGCATGTGGCATGAATGTCAAGCTAATTAAGACTGGTTGGCCGGTGATGGTAAGATCGGGATTCATACCCAGATCGGGTGTACTGACATAATTATGGTTTTTCATCAATAGTTTCCCACTCTTCCTCCTCGCAAACACGAGCACATTTTATCTAAAGTCTACCTCACTCATCCTTACTCCGTTAAGTCAATTAATATAATATGCACGTATAGCCCAAACGAGTTGTTAAGCGAAAATAAGAAAACAATAATAATTGTTAAATGTAATAGTTAAAAAAGTGGGTGTTTTAATCATTATATTTTCACACTAGACCCTTCACCCTGCCCCCCCCCCGGCCCCCCACCGCATTATTATTTTCAACACACATATTGAAGAATCATCATAGACTCTACCATAAAATATGAGTGACTATCGACATTTTTATGAGGAATAAATTAAATTTTCAAAATAAAATATAGCCTATGTTACTCGCTGATAATGTAGCTTTATATTGGTGAAAGGATTTTTTATAATAGGTCCAGTAGTTTTTGAGTTTATCCATTACAAACAAAAAATAAAATCTTTCCTCTTTATAATATTAGTGTAGAAAAATAGTAAAAAAAAGTGTTGTTTTAAGTATTTGTAATTTTGAATAAAAACGTACTTTTTACCCATCGTCACACAATATTCAGCAGAAACATGGACTTTGAATGTAATAGAGACCAGGAAAGTGGAGGCCATGGGAATGAAGTTTGTGAGGTTAGCTGTCAGGAGGAGAAACAAGATTAGGAACGAAGTCTGGAAAAGAGTGGGGGTACAGCGAGTATATGAGATACTAGAGGAAGCAAGACTGAGATGGTTTGGGCATGTAATGAAGATGGAGAAAGAGAATATACCAAAGAAAATGATCGAAATGAAGTATGTAGAAAAAAAAGACCGCAAGAAAGGCCAAAAACGAGGAGAGGAGCAGATAACAGAAAGTGTGAAAGTGAGAGGAAAAGAATGGAAGCTTTTTAAGGAGGAAGAATGGTGGAAGGATAAAGGAAGATATAGGTATTTTACTAAACTGACCGGGGCCATAGACTGGAAAGAGTTGATGTTGATGATGACTTTCACTCCACGAATATGTGGGTGCATTTCCTATTATTTCCACCCTTCTAATATTCATCTATTTGTTGGAATGTGTGTCTATCCCGAAGAGTAGAAAGATGAACTGGACACAAAATATGACATAAAACATAATTAGGCCTATACGTCACAATGAGTGGCATTAAGACCATTGTTGACTTCAACTGATATAAAACCCTGACTCTGTGACTTTGTCACTTGAACATGCCACTGATTTAGTAGAATATATACTTTTATTAAAGTGGTATTAAATGTGAACTTTTTAAACTGATTATATTAGACCATGATTTAAAATGTAGTTTAACTCTAGAACAAACAAGATATCCAAAGCTCTGACTGTCAATTTGTCACTACTAGAGGAAAAACCTCAATTTCACCAATTTCAACTCTTTCGACCACTCCGTGAATTCGAGAGACCAGCCATATCGGGCGTCAGATATACAGAGATTTGTGTCCATTCGTGGGTCTAGAGAAGTGAATCCAATATATTTTAAGACATTGTGACAGTAAAGCTTAATTCACACATTATCTGAAAATGTTGAGCATAAACTTCTTGAGTGGCGCAGCAATTCACATGTTAGCATAAAGGTATGTTGACCCATAATACTTTGCAATGTAGCCTACACTTAAAACAGTTCGCTATCAATAATTTTGATTTTCTAATGGATATACATATCTTTCAGATTATTGCCACGAAGAATGTTTTCTAATTATTAAGTTGAAAAAAAACACACAGGACGAGAACACAGGTGCTTTCAACTTAACGTATTATTTCTAAAAATTCAAATCAGTATAAGTAGCTGACTGCTAGTATCTCGTTTTGTAGGATCATGTGCCTATCGAGTCAGTTGGTTTAGCTGCATTTGCACTGATTGAATTGGTTAGTTTTGAAATGTAATTGATTCTTACCCATAAACTTTTATGAATAAGAGTGGAGAAAACTAAGATTGTTTCCATTAGTGCATATAGTTTCTACCTTGCAGTTCGCGCTAAGTTCTTGTGATTGGTTTAAAGCTCATCACGTGACCACATTTCAGTTCTTGTGATTGGTTTAAATCTCGTCACGTGACCACATTTCAGTTCTCGTGATTGGTTTAAAGCTCGTCACGTGACCACATTTCAGTTCTCGTGATTGGTTTAAAGCTCGTCACGTGACCACATTCCAGTTCTTGTGATTGGTTTAAAGCTCGTCACGGGACCACATTTCAGTTCTTGTGATTGGTTTAAAGCTCGTCACGTGATCACATTTCAGTTCTGCTCTTGTTTGATACCAATAATGAGTGCATTACTGGTGACCTATACAAATATGACTCACCAATCATGTGCTAAGCTACAATGAGCAATAAAGCATCACGTGGTAGTTAGAAATACACTAAATAAATGTTAGACTAGGTTTTAGATGCAAGACATGGACAACCACTAGACGCATGGCCCAGAGATTGAAGACGTTCGTCAACAGATGCGTAAGGAATATATTGGGGCTATGTTGGACAAACGTAGTGTAGAATGATAAGCTGTGGAACTAAACCTACCAGAAGTCCTTCCAGTTGGAGATCAGACGATGCAAGGTGGACAAACGTAGTGTAGAATGATAAGCTGTGGAACTAACCCTACCAGAAGTCCTTCCAACTGGAGATCAGACGATGCAAGGTGGACAAACGTAGTGTAGAATGATAAGAAGTGGAACTAAACCTACCAGAAGTCCTTCCAGCTGGAGATCAGACGATGCAAGGTGGACAAACGTAGTGTAGAATGATAAGCTGTGGAAACTAGACCTACCAGAAGTCCTTCCAGCTGGAGATCAGACGATGCAAGGTGGACAAACGTAGTGTAGAATGATAAGCTGTGGAACTAGACCTACCAGAAGTCCTTCCAGCTGGAGATCAGACGATGCAAGGTGGACAAACGTAGTGTAGAATGATAAGCTGTGGAACTAAACCTACCAGAAATCCTTCCAGCTGGAGACAGACGATGCAAGGTGTGATGGCTAAGACTGCAGACTTCATCAACAGATGCCCAAGGACATATTGGCCCTATGATGGTCAAACTCAGTGTAAAATGAATAGCTGTGAATCAAATTCCAGCAGAAGCCCATATAGCTGGAGATCAAAGGGTAGAAGGGGTAATGGCTTGGCAACACTCTCCGAAGAAACAAAAATAAAATCTCAAGAGAACCTCTGGACTGGAATTTTTGTAAATCCTTACTCTATACATTTTTAGAACTTTAAAATACGTTCTCATTTTTTTTAGATTAACAACAATAACTTATCTCACTCCCGAAAATGAGATTTAATTTTAGTATTTGACCACTCTTCAAGTATTATAACATTTTCACTCAATCGAATCAGAACTTTAAATGTATTCATTATAATCGCCCTAATCCTCAGAGTAATTCCTAGACTAATTCAATTATTCATACTCTTCATAAACATTATTAAATTCTTATTAAAAAAGTAACTCAAGGCAGAACATTTATCCTCATTCCCCCTCTTTCTGTTGATTCTATTTAAATAATTTAGAAGGATTATATATCCTTATATTTTCACTAGATTGCGTCATCTTGTGAGTTTTAGCACCACGTCTTATAACCGTTCGGTTTTTAGGTCAACGCATATGTACTAATTATGCTAATGTGGTAGGGATGAGGAAGAGTGAATTTGGAGGAAGTAACCGCATTTTCATGGAGAGAGAGTGGGAAAACCACTTGGGTAAAAAATCTTACACTCGACCAAGATTTGATCTCTGATCTTTCTCTCTCTCCGTCATCGGCAGTCCAGTCTATTGCCCTGGACCATGTGGCCACCGAAGTCGCTCATCTAGTGTTATCTCTCGCTCTGTACAACAATATATTTCATACGGGGTGCATACAAAGTCACGTGATTTCTCTTCAAAAAGTGATTTCTTATAACAAAACCAGCTTAAAGTGTAATTTAAAGAACACAGGCTGATGTAAAGTTGGAAAAAAGGGGGATACCATCAAATGGGGCAACATTTGATACGCGTGTTGTCACGTTCAATGAAGGACACAACCATGAACAATGCACCTTGAAAGGACGTGTACGCAACTATTACCCTCACGAACATTGACGATTATTTAGCGAAATTGTATGCCGCCTGCACAACCGTCTAAATTTGCGGAGCACTCGTGTGAAGTCAAGCTCTCCCAAATACGCCAAAATTTGCCAAAATATAACAAACCTGTACTGCGTAACGTGGGGGTTAGACTACAAACGAATTAGTCATGCGAGTCTTCCCGAATGACCAGAAGTTCAAACAAGTTTTTTTCCCCGCGCAAACGACATTTATCCTAGAGATTTGGAAGTGTGAGAAAGTTTAACAGAGGCCATGCCATTTTAAAACGACTCTATCAGATGTTGTTTGCAGCACACTTATAGCAATATTTATTTTATTTTATTTATTTGAGGTATTTAACGTGCACTTTCTAAACCGACTGATTATATCAGCACATGGCTTATAAACTAACTTAAATCTAAAACAGACACAACAGCCAGCCCCCGACCTTTAATTTATAACTATGAAAGGGGGAAACCCACAGTTCATCAATGATAGATTTTTAGACCATGCTGGGAATCGAGTCCGGGACCTTTAGTTCAGTATACAGACATACTATCGACTGAGCTAAGGTGTCGGATTTCTGTGCTGGGGGCCCGGGGTTCAATCCTCGGTCCCGGAACAGATTTATCTTATTAACAAATCCTTCCTTCACCTCTGACAAGACAACTTGTGAATGTATAGAATGCCAGGCCTCCACCGTGGTTCGGATACCACGTTAAACTGTAGGTCCTTCATTTCATCTCACAATCACCCTACCATTACACAATTAGCAAAAGTGCGTACAACCCGAACGGGTAGTAAGACGTGGTGCTACTAATAATATTAATTATTATTATTTATCAGAAGCTATGCCATTTTAAAAAGACTATATCAGAAGTTGTGTCTAACCCACTTATTGCTAGATGTTTGAAGTCTAACAGAGGCCATGCCATTTTAAAACTAACTTTATGGGGCTGAAGACGGTGTCATTGGCTGAGATGGATGTTTCCCATTGACCGACTTCTCATGTGTGGGCTTAATATGTATAATAATATCAGTGCCGACTCTTCTTGCAACTCGACACAAGAGCGAGCCATATAAGGCAACGAGGTGTCCCCCACCAACCCTCCAACACAGCGAAAGAGACAAACTCACTCGCTGCTAACTGGATAATCAACGAAACTCGATCAAATAAAACTACGTCACTGTCACAATGACACTTCTTTTAATATCTTGACTGCGATTAAGGAATCATTGACCTTATCTCGTTGAAACAATCAATCAACCAATTACATCTATGAGTAGAAGTAAAATGGATGATCTACAGGGTGTATTTTAATTAATGTCAAATATTTTAGGGGTGTATTCCCATCGACCTAACAATCAAAAAGGTTCATATAAACATAGGTTCAGAAACGCTTTGTTTCTGATTTAAGAAGAATTTCAGTGTTTAACAATATCAAATAATTAATAAGCATTAATCAATGTCTAAATAAAAACACAAGGCAGTACATTTGGTTACAAAAGTGTTTCAAAATGGTGTCCTACTTCTATGCATCCTTAGAGCCTGCGTTCCATGCTTTGTCGTACTCTTATTAAATACACACAAAGGGTTACGTATTTGCTCACATCCATTTACAATACGCCATTGAAAGGTCAACATCATGCACAGTAGTTGCTTAAACAATTGACTTTAAAATTTCCCACAAATAGAAAAAAATCTATTGGGTTCAAATCAGGAGATTCAATGGATACCCCGAGACCAATCCATCTTTGAGGAAAACGGACATCCAAATACTGACGATATCTACAACTAAATTGAGCCGGGGCGATATTATGCATAAACCACATCTTATGTACAAATCTGAATCTTGAAAAAAAAAATGAATATGAGAGGAAATACAAATATAATATAATAACAGAAAAGTCGGTGACCTGGTGGTCTAGGGGTAAGGTGTCAGACTTCTATGCTGGCGGCCGGGATTCATTCCTCGGTCCCGGCAAAGATTTATCTGTTTATCAAACCCTTCCTTCACCTCTGACAAGACATCTTGTGAATGTGGGGAATGCCAGGCCTCCACCGTGGTTCGGATTCCACGTTAAACTGTAGGTCCTTCATTTCATCTCACAATCACCCTACCATCACACATTAGCGTAAGTGCGTATAACCCGAACGGGTAGTAAGACGCGGTGCTAATAATAATAATAACAGAAAATACAAAAAATAACTAAATGTTAACATTCTTTCTTATAATTCATTCATTATAACATTCATATATTCAATTAAGTGTTACATTACTGGTCTGGAGCCTGGTTGTTAAGAGTATCCTATACTTGTAAAAGTTTCTGAACCACTAATAAGCAGTATTAGAGCTCTAAAACAAATTTCATTTGTAAAACTGGAGAAAATAATCTTTAAAGATTCCAGTCTCGAATACAAAATGTTCTCGAATCTTCGAATCTGGGCTATCCTTAAGGATTCAAAGGATTCGAAGTAATCGAGGGCCCCATCCCTAATATAACAATATTACCTGACATAAAAAACATAACCTTCAATTTGAAGGTCATAAAACATACCGTAAGGGGTGAAAATGGAAACTATGAATTAGGAAGGCATGAAAGTTTCTATACTTTAATTTTCTTAAGAATGTACACTTCATTCCCCCTGTAAGGTAGTAAACTTATCTCGGAGAGTTACAATATTTCTCAATCTATAAGATAGGACCGGACTGTAGTCGGTCTAGGTAAGACTTCCTGAGTAAGTGGAGTGTACATTATCTGGAACCAAGAAAAGCTACTACTGGTGACCTGGTGGTCTAGGGGTAAGGTGTCGGACTTTTATGCTGGCGGCCGGGGTTCAATCCTCGGTCCCGGCACAGATTTATCTGATTACCAAACCCTTCCTTCACCTCTGACAAGACATCTTGTGAATGTGGGGAATGCCAGGCCTCCACCGTGGTTCGGATTCCACGTTAAACTGTAGGTCCTCCATCTCATCTCACAATCACCCTACCATCACACATTAGCGTAAGTGCGTATAACCCGAACGAGTAGTAAGACGCGGGGCTAGTAATAATAAGAAAAGCTACTGGATCTAATTATTACGTATTCATTAGTCAAGTCATGTGATTCGCAGCTGTCACTTTTAATATCTTAATAATCAATACCTATAAAATAATACTAATAATATAGTAAAGTAATATCAATATTGACCACAAGTAATTTATTCTCTAAAAGGTGACAGGTGACCTGGTGGTCTAGGGGCAAGGTGTTGGACTTCTGTGCTGGGGTCCGGGGTTCAATCCCCGGTCCCGGCACAGATTTATATGATTACCAAACCCTTCCTTCACCTTTGACAAAACATCTTGTGAATGTGAGGAATGCCAGACCTCCACCGTGGTTTGGATTCCACGTTAAACTGTAGGACCTCCATATCATCTCACAATCACCCTACCACTGCACACTAGCGTAAGTGTGCATAACCCGAACGGGCAGTAAGACTAGGCGCTAAGAATAATAATAATCTAAAAGGTGCTTCAAATGTCCATTTGTAGGAAATTCGAGGTCTATCTATCTATTAGTGCTGGTAAGATGGCTGGCCGCCAGGGTGCTGGCTAATTTCTTTGCTCTCCTTGTGTAGTGTCGTGTAGCGGTATCTAACCTAGGTATCCGGATTACGAACAGAACACTCGGGCTGGACTAATTCACAATTAGCACATTCATGGAAGATCTCTGTTGGAACGTAGATCGTATCGTCAACGGTTTGAAACCACCACTACTCAAGTCTCGATACTATACACTAGAAATGTGGGTAGAGACCACTTTTTAGAATAGAAATGATCGAACATAATATAACCTATATATATGAAGATAAATCTGAATTACATTATTTTATAAAAAAATATTCTGTATTGAAAAAAATATATATTGTACACATTATTTAACTTCATACATTAAAGACTCCATAAAAAGTATATTATTATTATGTACCCATTCCATTCAAAATTATTATTATTATTATTATTAGCACCGCGTCTTACTACCCGTTCGAGTTGTACGCACTTACTCTAATGTGTAATGATAGGGTGATAGTGAGATTGAATGGAAGACCTATAGTCTAACGTGGGATCCGAACCACTGTGGAGGCCTGGCATTCCCCACATTCACAAGATGTCTTGTCAGAAGTGAAGGAAGGGTTTGGTAATCAGATAAATCTGTGCCGGGACCGAGGATTGAACCCCAGACCCTAGCACATAAATCTGACACCTTACCCCTTGACCATCAGCTAACCACCAAAATTTGTAAATTACGCCACCATTACAAAATGTTAACGAATTATATCAATTTTTGTCATACATACCCCGTGTCATGTTTTCTGAAGCATTCCTAACTCTCCCTACGTCATACCATGTGATTGTCCTCGTAGAAACACAACGCCCATGACCATGGCCGAGGCTTGGAGAAGTTTTTGTATCCGGCAGCCGAGCCAATTGTTAATGTTCAATGCATCTTCTACATGACTTGAATGTAGTTAATTGTCCGCTAAATGCGTCTTGTACCTGATTCGAAGATAGCCAATTGTCCGTTAAACGCATCTTGTACCTAACTTGAAGAGAGCCAGTTGTCCACTCAATACATATTGTACCTGAGTTAATGGATGCCAGTTGTCCAATAAATCAATATAGTACCTTACTTGAAGGTACCCAAATGTCCGCTCAATTCATCTTGTACTTTCTTGAAGTACTTGCACTTACTACGTGTATCTTGTACCTTAATTAAAGGTAGCCAATTGTTCGCCAATAAATCTTGTATTTGACTTGAAGGTAGTTAATTGTCCGCTTAATACATTCTTTACCTGATTTGAAGGTAGTTAATTGTCCGCTTAATACATCCTTTACCTGATTTGAAGGTAGTTCATTGTCCGCTCAACACATCCTTTACTGGATTTGAAGGTAGTATAATGCTCATCACAATGTATATTTACCCGACTTGAAGAAAGCCAGCTTTGCGCTAAATTCATATTGTACCTGGATTGAAGATGGCCAACTGTCCGCTCAATTCATATTGTACCTGTTTCAAAGGTAGGCACTCAATACATTTTGTACCTGATTTAAAGATGATCACTTGTTCACTAAACTCATTTTGTGCCTTACTTGAAGAAAACAAAATGTCCACTCCATGAATTTTGTACCAGATTTAAAGATGGCCAACTGTCCGCTCAATTAATATTGTGCCTTACTTGAAGAGATCCAATTGTCCGCTCCATGCATTTTGTACCTGACTTGAAGGTAGCCAATTGCACACTCAATAAAGCTAGTACCAAACTTGAAGTTAACCAATTGTCCGCTCCATGCATTTTGTACCTGACTTGAAGGTAGCCAATTGCCCACTCAATAAAGCTTGTACCAAACTTCAAGTTAACCAATTGTCCGTTCCATGTATTTTGTACCTGACTTGAAGGTTGCCACTTGTCCCCAAAGTAAATAGGTTATTCAGTTGCCCGTTTATAGTTCCCGTGTCTTCACCAGTCAAATGTATCTCGTCACAGTGTGTTCCTGCAGCGCTGGCAATCAGTCACAGCTCCTTAACACCAACCACACACCCTGCATGCTCTGATTGACTGAATGATATAGTGTGCCCACAAATACCAGACACACGCTCCCTCGGCATCCAGCAGGCTATTGAGACGAGTTTACAGGCACGAGGTGCCCACAAAGTTTGAACACACTCTCTCGATATGTAGAGGACTATTGGGAGCGTTTTCCAAGCACAAGGTGCCCACAAAGTTTGAACACACTCTCTCGATATGTAGAGGGCTCTTTGGGAGAGTTTTCCAAGCACAAGGTGCCCACAAAGTTTTAACACATTCTCACGGTATGTAGAGGGCTCTTTGGGAGAGTTTTTCAAGCACAATGTGCCCACAAAGTTTGAACACACTCTCACGGTATGTAGAGGGCTCTTTGGGAGAGTTTTCCAATCACAAGGTGCCCACAAAGTTTGAACACACTCTCTCGATATGTATAGGGATATTTGGAAGAGTTTTCCAAGCACAAGGTGCCCACAAAGTTTGAACACACTCTCTCAATATGTAGAGGGCTCTTTGGGAGAGTTTTCCAAGCACAAGGTGCCCACAAAGTTTGAACACAATCTCTATGTAGAGGGCTCTTGGGGGAGTTTTCCAAGCACAAGGTGCCCACAAAGTTTGGTCACACTCTCTCGATATGTAGAGGGCTCTTTGGGAGAGTTTTCCAAGCACAAGGTGCCCACAAAGTTTGAACACAATCTCTATGTAGAGGGCTCTTGGGGGAGTTTTCCAAGCACAAGGTGCCCACAAAGTTTGGTCACACTCTCTCGATATGTAGAGGGCTCTTTGGGAGAGTTTTCCAAGCACAAGGTGCCCACAAAGTTTGAACACAATCTCTATGTAGAGGGCTCTTGGGGGAGTTTTCCAAGCACAAGGTGCCCACAAAGTTTGGTCACACTCTCTCGATATGTAGAGGGCTCTTTGGGAGAGTTTTCCAAGCAAAAGGTGCCCACAAAGTTTGAACACACTCTCTCGATATGTAGAGGGCTCTTTGGGAGAGTTTCTCAAGCAAAAGGTGCCCACAAAGTTTGAACACACTCTCTCGATATGTAGAGGGCTCTTTGGGAGAGTTTTCCAAGCACAAGGTGCCCACAAAGTTTGAACACACTTTCTCGATATGTAGAGGGCTCTTTGGGAGAGTTTTCCAAGCACAAGGTGCCCACAAAGTTTGAACACAATCTCTATGTAGAGGGCTCTTGGGGGAGTTTTCCAAGCACAAGGTGCCCACAAAGTTTGGTCACACTCTCTCGATATGTAGAGGGCTCTTTGGGAGAGTTTTCCAAGCACAAGGTGCCCATAAAGTTTGAACACACTCTCTTGATATGTAGAGGACTCTTGGGAGAGTTTCTCAAGCACAAGGAGCCCACAAAGTTTGAACACACTCTCTTGATATGTAGAGGGCTCTTTGGGAGAGTTTTCCAAGTACAAGTTGCCCACAAAGTTTGAACACAATCTCAATGTAGAGGGCTCTTTGGGAGAGTTTTACGAGCACAAGGTGCCCACAAAGTTTGAACACACTCTCACGGTATGTAGAGGGCTCTTTGGGAGAGTTTTCCAAGCAAAAGGTGCCCACAAAGTTTGAACACACTCTCTCGATATGTAGAGGGCTCTTTGGGAGAGTTTCCCAAGCAAAAGGTGCCCACAAAGTTTGAACACACTCTCTCGATATGTAGAGGGCTCTTTGGGAGAGTTTTCCGAGCACAAGGTGCCCACAAAGTTTGAACACACTCTCACGGTATGTAGAGGGCTCTTTGGGAGAGTTTTCCAAGCAAAAGGTGCCCACAAAGTTTGAACACACTCTCTCGATATGTAGAGGGCTCTTTGGGAGCGTTTTCCAAGCACAAGGTGCCCACAAAGTTTGAACACACTCTCTCGATATGTAGAGGGCTCTTTGGGAGAGTTTCCCAAGCAAAAGGTGCCCACAAAGTTTGAACACATTCTCACGGTATGTAGAGGGCTCTTTGGGAGAGTTTCCCAAGCAAAAGGTGCCCACAAAGTTTGAACACATTCTCACGGTATGTAGAGGGCTCTTTGGGAGAGTTTCTCAAGCACAAGGTACCCACAAAGTTTGGACACAATCTCTCTGTATGCATAATGCTCTTTAGGAGAGTTTTACAGGCATAGGATATTCATGAAGTTTGTAAACTCTCCCTTGGTATGCAGCAGCTTCTTAAGCAGAGTTTTTAAGTAATACTTAAAACATACAATTAATTTATTGTCAATTTCAAGAATGAAAATAAGAATGTCAAGAAACATCTGTTGCTAAAGACACACAGATAGACTAAGTTTTAGTTCTAACTTTTTTCTACTTTCAATATCTGCTGTAAATAAATTTAGGACGTTGGTTTCTAAGCCCTTTACACTTACAATTCATTACAAAGTTATAATAATGCGTAGCATTAATAGCATAGTAACTATAGGCATAAATAATAAGCAATACCAAGAAACATATTTTATAGACGTATGTAACAAAACACTAAAAAGTAGGTATGTACAGATTTTGGTGGCAAGTCCGCTCTGAAGGGTATTTTTTCCAACCAATATCTTGATTTTGGCAAAGATAATTTTTAAACACAACTTCTCGAAAAAATAATACTCGATGGTAAAGCTCCTGATGTTAAATTCTAAATATTATTTTCTATAATTTAAGGAAGAAGTGCTTTTTGAAGTATTTTGATTAAAAAAAACTATGTGTGTAGGCCTACTACCACCTTTGATGTAGGACGACAAAACATAACCCCAAAAACCGTACTGTCATGCAAAAAAAAAAGTAACCTACATAGATATAACAGCTGTTATTTTAATCATCAATTATTATAATCCTACACGTATTGTTAATCATAATTACTTTTATAATAAACGTGCCTAATAATAATTACGTTATATACATAAATTATGTTTTCATAAAAATCCTCACTAAACAAAAAAATATACCCAAATTTTTTTAAGATTGGACATAAATTGCAGCTAAAAATGTTACTAAATTACGTATTCATATATCAAGTCATGTGATCTATAGCTGTCACATTTCATAGATATTGTCAAAACTTATAAAATAATAGAATAAATAAAAAACTACTTAATCGATTGCGCTAAAATCTCGTATGGATATAGCTTCAACGTCCGGTTAACACATTGGTTATATTATATTTTCTTGTAAACTTTCCAAATACAACGATAAATTATATTTTTTATAGGTTGTTTGTATTCATATTAGTAGGAACATCGCGTTTATTTAACATAGTAATATTTACACATAGGTAACCTTCAAAATATTTATTTAATTTGATCTTACATTTTTTATATTAAATATTTAGACAAATCGATGTATTCTCCCATTAAAAGGTAGATTAAACTCCAAAGAAGACAATGAAATAAACAAATAAAATCTTATACACATTTATTGATAACAATGTCACTTAAAAAAAAGTAATTTTGCAGCGGAACAAATGGATGATTGAAGATATGAACCCCAGGCATATTTAAAAAATATAATTTTACCCCGGTTTAGGCACTAATGCCGTTGAAGTGTGGTTTGCTATGTATAAAAAAAAGAAGTATGATGCACCATATAGACTTCTCTCTCCTTTATATAAAAATTGAGACATTTACTTGAAACTTGTAAGATTTGTGAAACGAGATAATTGTTGCAGAAACATTATGGGAAATCGAGACATTTACTTGAAACTCGTAATATATGTGAAACGAGATAATTGTTGCAGAAACATTATGGAAAATTGAAACATTTACATGAAACTCGTAATATATGTGAAACGAGATAATTGTTGCAGAAACATTATGGAAAATCGAGACATTTACTTGAAACTCGTAATATATGTGAAACGAGATAATTGTTGCAGAAACATTATGGAAAATCGAGACATTTACTTGAAACTCGTAATATTTGTGAAACGAGATCATTGTTGCAGAAACATTATGGAAAATCGAGAATCACACTCCATCAAAGAGCACAGAAACATTGAGAAAAGAGGAACATATCTGTTCATTAAAGATAATAACAATAAATTCACCCTTTTCAAAGTAACACAATTAAGGAGATATATATTTATATTATTACATCTCAAAACGATTGGTTTGATAAACATATATATTTAAAATAAAAGTATTTAATTTTAATGGTACTACAACTTTACAATGATAAGTTATTGCGTATTTCAAATAGTTGCAGATATATGGTCAAAATTGGAAATCTACGCTTGTATAAAATATCTTCAATATAATTTTGATGGGAAATTGAGAGTAGATATTTTGTATGTAATATTAAACAGTGCCTGAATACGAAATTTAATCAAAATCGTTAGAGTGAATTTGGAGAAAATCGATTCTATCTCTTTTCCCCCTTCAAAATACAACCCTTAGTTTTAGGGTTAGATATATAATTACAAAATCTTTTTGGGGAAGCCTTATAAACACATTAGATTCCAACCTTTAGCTTTCTCTCTCTCTTTCTCTCTCTCTTTCTTTCTCTCTCTCTCTCTCTCTCTCTCTCTCTATATATATATATATAATCTCTCTCTCTCTCTCTCTCTCTCTCTCTCTCTCTCTCTCTCTCTCTCTCTCTCTCTATATATATATATATATATATATATATATCAAGGTTTCGAATCTACGCTGAGATACGGACAGACAGACAGACAGAAACAAAAATCGAAAATCTGGCTCTGTTCTGTTCCGTGGTCACAGACAAATAATATACCCAAACACTCAACCTCCAGTTTAAAATGGTTCCGCTCCTTTTGCAAGCTTGAGTTCTTCACCACTAGGATCGCTGCGGTTAGTCCTATCATCACCCAGCAGTGACACTAGCGAAGCCCAGTGTTGAAGGACTCAAGCTGGTAAAAGAAGCGCAGCGAAACCACCGTAAGGTTGAGAGTCTGTTTCTTTCTTGTCTGTGTCCGTGGTCTATAGTATATACGAGTACTATAAGAGTGCAAAGTTTCAGTATTTCTAGGTCATTTAGGGGCTTCTGGAGGGTGCGGAAAGACACACACAAACACCCATACATTAGGAAATTATATGTAGAGATATGTTTTTGTAACAGAGTATATTATTTATTTATTCTCTTTGATAAACTGTGACGTTATTTTTCCAAAATATTTCTGTAACAATATATATGTATATTAGTTCATTTATTTTATTTTGTGATCATGCTTAGGTTAAGGTTGCTTGTGAACTCAGTTTGTAGACAAAGTAATATTGCGTCTCAAAAATTTAATTTAATTTATTAATTACTATGATTGTTTTGTGATTTCCATAGTTATTTCAGGATGGTACATCGGGGAACTATCAAAAATTGGGCAGCTGTATGTTGAACGTTCTAATTTGATATAGTTTTGGTGCTGTTTAACCGTGCGAAAACGGGTCAAACTCTTTGTATTTAATAAGAATGATTTTAAAAATATGATTGAATCAATGATTGTTAAAAGGAACAAAGTGCACATTTTGTTCAAAATAAGTTTTTGGTTAATTTAAGGTACCTATTTGAAATGCATTCTTTCATTTGGTGTCCAACTTCTAATTGTTGTTCAAACGCTTTGTGTGATGGAAACAAGAATATTGTTCCGAAAAATTGTTTTTTCAGTGAGGAAACCATGTCTAATATTTATGCTGCCTTTTTTTTCCACAACTTTTAATTAATGGAGGACTTGGCCATTTTCAAGTATCACTGATTCAATTGTATCGTTAGTAATAATTCTGAAAATTGAAAAATGACACCTGGTAATGGGAATCGAACCCGGGACCTTTGGCTTAGTACGCCAATACTCTAACCACTGAGCTATACAGGATTCGTCCCGTGCCCAGGTTCATTCTTCACTCATATTTTAAGGCAGAGTCTATGATGGACGTGCGGAAATCGTCGGCTACAAATGTGTGATTTTATTAAGATCACGAGCTATCAGATAATGTAGTCACCTTCGACTCGGTAGTTGGCTTCATGCTGCCACTTGCACAATTATTATGATTGTAAGGGATCACATGTTTAAGAATCAAATATCCAAAGCTATTATTTATGCTCTTTTTTGCGGGGGGGCAGGGGGGTACGGGACGATTTCTGGATAGCTCAGTGATTAGAGCATTGGCTTACTAAGCCAAAGGTCCCGGGTTCGATTCTCGTGTCCAGGTGTCATTTTTCAATTTTCAAAACATGATATCTAGATGGATTAATCCTCACTAAAAAAAAGCATAAATAATAGCTTTGGCTATTTGATTCGTTGGTAATAATAATAATAATACATCTAGGTCGGTCAGGATTAAACAAGTCAAGAGTAGCCAAAAGAAAGGGAGGTCATTTTAAAACTGTGAATTTAATTTTTTGGGTTAATCCTTTGTTTTTTGAGGTTTGAAAACTATTAAGTCAGTAGTAGATGCGAAAATAAATTGCAAGTTTAGTTAAAAACTAGCAGGTAGATAGTATAAAAAATATATAGTTTTAAGTTCGGTAATAGATATACCGGGAAATATATTCCCTCCATGCAAATGCGGGTACACTTAATCTAAATTTAGATTTTCTCTTACCTAACACATTATTATAATTAGTACATGTGTATCTAACCAGGACGGTTAGTAAGACAAAGTGGTAAACAAATCAAAAATAATAGTAAACCTTAAAATACATAGCAGGTTAAATTAAAAACTAACAAACAGTAGTGGGCTTAAAATTGATAAAATCTAGGAGGGTTGGAGTTCATATCCTTGACCAGGAGTGATTTTTTCTTAGTTACTATCTAACGTGTCTCGGTGGGCACGTGGGCCAAACGTTAGGCTCATCCAGTTTGGTTTTCTGGTGACGTAGATATTGAGGTTATAATCCCAACTTGGTGTAGGGACTGATTAGGATATTTTTTTCCTAATTATTTTCTCATTCTACTTCCACAAAAGTTGGGTACATTTCCTATAAATTCTGCCTTCCTCATCCTTATTACGTGAGAGTAATTTAAATACATATAGCTCGAACGGATTTTTTCTTCTTCTTAGCAATGCATATGTACTAATTACGCTAACGGCTCAAGGATGAGGAAGGTTGCATTTAGAAGAGAGGCACCCCCATTTGCGTGGAGACAAAAGTGAGAAAATTATTAGGTAAAACCCACCCTCAGTACACACGACTGGGATCGAACCATGATCTCCCCGTTCTCGTCAGTCTAGTCTACTGCGAGAATAGCACCGTAGACCTCGTGGCCACCGAAGCGGGTTAAATCATTGTTGATCATGAAAGTATTGGGTGTTCAGTCTTGATAAAGGAAAACTATTTCTTTTTACCATGAATGAAACGAGAAAATAACATTATAATAATTAGTGTTTACGCTTTCAAGTTTTCACACACAGTTCAACTAGAGAGCGGCAGAGATGAGGGGGAGGAGGCAATTGTATTCTAGATATCTTATGAATATTAAACTTATAAACAAACTAGGATTTAAAAGCAATAGCTACATTATACCACCAGTTTCGGTGGTCACATGACTTAAGGCATCATTCTCGCAATATACTAGACTACCGATGACGGGGATATTGTGGTTCGAATCTCGGTCAAGTGCATTGAGAGTATTTTTTTCCTAAATGGTTTACTACTCTCTCTCCTCACAGAAATGCGGGTACATTTTCTCTAAGTTAAACCTTCCTCATCGCTAACTCATTAACGCAATCAGTACATAGACGTATAGCCCGAACGGGTAGTAAGACACGGTGCTAAAGATATATTTAAATAGGATAAGTTAAACAGTTCTTAAATATCTGTCATGAGCTTAATTTTATTTGATGATAAACTTTTTAAATGAACATAAAATGCTTTTATCAAATTTCAATATACCCTTGAAAGATATTCAAGGATTATTGAGTTTACAATACCTAGTAAATTAAACTAATCACATTTATTGAAGCAATATTTTGTTTATTGTTCTCAAATATTTTCTTTTTACTAAACATCCCAAAATTACTGGCCGTATAATGAATGGATCATTGAAACTCATATTAGACGTTGACCTGTCTCATAATATTTAAATAGTACTTCTTTACCTATTTCAAAATATGGTCTACACCGAAATGAAGTTGAAATACACCCACAAGTCACTATACGATAAACAACCTTAGATTTGAAGCTGAATAAATTTAAAATAAATGGTATGGTGCATCGCACAAACTTTCTCTCCCCTTTACCTAAAAATAGATATACTTAAAACTAGTAATCTAATGTGAAACAGGTGACCTGGCGGTCTAGGGGTAAGGTGTCAGACTTCTGTGCTGGCGGCCGGGGTTCAATCCTTGGTCCCGGCACAGATTTATCTGATTACCAAACCCTTCCTTCACCTCTGACAAGACATCTTGTGAATGTGAGGAATGCCAGGCCTCCACCGTGGTTCGGATTCCACGTTAAACTGTAGGTCCTTCATTTCATCTCACAATCACCCTACCATTACACATTAGCGTAAGTGCGTATAACCCGAACGGGTAGTAAGACGCGGTGCTAATAATAATAATAATAATAATAATAATGTGAAACAAAATAATACACATTGTTGCAGAGACATTTAACCAAAGGGCATAAATAGCATAATGTATACTGTTATACAGTGGCGCACCCCTAGGGCGGAGGGGACAAACAGGGCAGTTGCTCCCTAAAGACCTCAAATTAATTTTCAAAAATTTGCCAGCAAAATACCACTCCAAATACTTTCTAGAGGCAAGGCCGTATTCAGGGGGAGGTTTTAGGGGTTCAACCCCACCCCAATTTTATGAACAAAATATATATGGCTTTATTTATTTTTCAAACAATATCAAAATTAAGGTGCAAGTACAAATTAGGGGGCTGTGTTACCATAAAAAGCACTTCAGGTAGCTTCTAGAACTATTTTTCGTTTATAAATTTTTGTTGTCTCCAGCCCAAACCCCTCTTGAAATTTTTGGCTGGTTACGGCCTTGTCTAGAGTTATCCAATTTTCCAAAATCTACCAGATTAGAACCATACCAAATGGCTTATAGGGGTTCACAAAATCTTCAGGCATATACTATTCCAAATAGCTTCTAAAGGAAACTATTTTTTTTAAATTCCTTACACGAACTACTCTGAAAAATTTCAATGATCATCTTAATTTTTTAAATGTTCAATGGAAAGACAGACCCCTCCGAATATCTTCTGGGTGGATCAATTTTTCTTAAAACATTTGCCTGGAAAGGATCCTTGGACTTCCCTTCAGTTGCAGGCAGTGGCGTAACTAGGGTTGGTGTCACCCCCATGAGCCTCTTGGTGACAGCCCCATGGGCCTCTTGGTGTCAGCCCCATGAGCCTCTTGGTGTCAGCCCCATGAGCCTCTTGCTGTCAGCACCATGGGCCTCTTGGTGTCAGCCCCATGAGCCTCTTGGTGTCAGCCTAGTGAGCCTATTGCTGTCAGCCCCATGAGCCTCTTGGTGTCAGCCCCATGAGCCTCTTGGTGTCAGCCCCATGAGCCTCTTGGTGTCAGCCTAATGAGCCTATTGGTGTCAGCACCATGAGCCTATTGCTGTCAGCCCCATGAGCCTCTTGGTGTCAGCCTAATGAGCCTATTGCTGTCAGCCTAATGAGCCTATTGCTGTCAGCCCCATGGGCCTCTTGGTGACAGCCCCATGGGCCTCTTGGTGTCAGCCCCATGAGCCTCTTGGTGTCAGCCTAATGAGCCTATTGCTGTCAGCCTAATGAGCCTATTGCTCTCAGCCCCATGGGCCTCTTGGTGTCAGCCCCATGAGCCTCTTGCTGTCAGCCCCATGGGCCTCTTGGTGTCAGACCATACATAAATCTTAGTAATTTTTTTTGTATTACTAATGTTACTCGTTACTCGTGAATCGTAATTACCGTATATTACTGAAAGTAATGGCAATAGTATTGACATAAAAATAAAAACTATACTTTTAAATTATACTATTATTCGTATAACCGAAATATATTTACATTTACATAATTCCATGTGACTAAAGTGAAAAATCTGTAGGTAAACAATAAAATTCGTAGTAAAAAAGTTAAAGAACTACGTTAAAATTATGTGAATTTCAACTCGTTAAACTTTACCGTTACATGAGACATATTTATAGATTAGGTTGGCATAACCAATAACGGCCCAAATAATGCAAATTTATAAACGAATGCATATTGCAATATACTCCAAATATTGTAGTTAAATTACAAAAAATATGACAAAATCAGTGACTGTATAAACAACAGTGCGTGCTTGAAGCGTGTAATTGGGTAGTAAAGACAACTCCTACACCAGCGCATGCGCATTAAAAGCCTCTACAAGTACGTTATTATAGAGTTTTATTAAGTAGGTATAATGATACAGTACAATGTAAGCTGTGTCCACGAAAAATGATTTTGTGGTTATAGCTAACTACAGGGACTTTTTTAAATAAAAATTTCTTCCAATACGCTACACAAAATTTGTATTGACAGTCACTTTGGTCTCATCCGCAACCCCTCTCCACCACACCCTCTAGTGACGCCACTGGCTGTTGGGAAAAACTCTTTATTTTTCTAAAGCCAACCCCCACCCCCACCCCAACACAAATAAGGTTCAAGTGCCCCAATTTGTGGGTAAAATATTATGGTACTATGGTAGTAATACCATTACACACGTTAAAAGTGCCACAAAAGTCCTGTTCTCCTAGACTAGATAGTTAAGGTGACTGTTAGCTATTGATACAACTAATCACCCTACTCACCCTGTCCTCCTAGACTAGATAGTTCATGTGGCTGTTAGCTATTGATACAACTAATCACCCTACTCACCCTGTCCTCCTAGAATACATAGTTCAGGTCGTTGTTGCTCCTTATGACAATACTGGACACAAGTCCAAAACAAAAACAATCAATTTTTTCATAGCAATTACCTTTTAGAAAATACAAATAATTTTTTTTTTTGACCAAATTTAATGAAGTTCCACTATAATATTGGTATTGATAATTATCTATTAAAAGTGACAGTGGAAGATTACATGACTTGACGTATGAACACGTTAAAGTAGATCTTGTAACTTTTTTATCTGTCAGATAGGACCATTCGGGTCCGTTCCCACTATGTCGGACCGACACTTTTGCCGTCTACCGGCTGTTGGAGCCCTCTGTTCCCACTATGTCGGACCGACACTTTTGTCGTCTACCGGCTGTTGGAGCCCTCTGTTCCCACTATATCGGACCGACACTTTTGCCGTCTACCGGCTGTTGGAGCCCTCTGTTACCACTATGTCGGACCGACACTTTTGTCGTCTACTGGCTGTTGGAGCCCTCTGTTCCCACTATGTCGGACCGACACTTTTGTCGTCTACTGGCAGTCGGAGCTCCGGCAGCCGGTAGACGACAAAAGTGTCGGTCCGACATAGTGGGAAACGGGTCCTTTCTAGGAAAATGGGACTATAGGCTCAGGCATCAGTTTGGGTCGGTGGAGTGGATGGTGGAGTGCACATGTGTGTTGACGTCACGTGACTAGGTTGGGGCCGGCCAACCTGTCCAGGTATTTAAGCAAGTGACAGCCCAGTCGGTGCATTCATTCGGTGACGAGTCTCCAAGGGGTTCACTTCGTGCGAGTGACATTCTACGATAGAACTTGTGTCTAAAAGCTATACGGGGGGACAGTAATTTTAGGAGTTGTATATTATTTGATTTGAGTCGACTCCCAACGCCGATATGTGTGACGATGATGTTGCTGCCCTTGTGGTCGACAATGGTTCCGGAATGTGCAAAGCGGGTTTCGCGGGTGACGACGCCCCCAGAGCCGTGTTCCCGTCCATCGTGGGACGCCCAAGGTACCAGGTAGGTGAACACCGCCGTCAAATACCTACTTATATGGTTAGGGTCTCTTTGGGGAAATGATAAATGTTGTGTGTTTTCATTATTAATTCAAGGGCAACGCCTACCCGAGGGGAAATATCCTCACACTGTTTTATCTCGAATGTGAATGGGGAGTTCTGAAACTTGCGAGATCACTCAATCTTCATTTATCTTGGAATGTTATGTTTTAATTTCAAACCCTTTTAAAAGCCACCTTTATAAGTCTAAATTAATAGTTTATAGAATTTCTAATTTAGTATTAAATTTTGCGTTAAAACTGCTTAAAATGTGCTAATTTACCATTTTGTGGACATTTATTATTCTAATGTTGAAACTTGATGAAAGATTTGTAATCAAAAGGGACTTTTTATTTATGTTTGGTCTATATTTGAGGTGAGCCAGGTTTACAAAAAAAACCTGTTACCTCTTTAATAACGTGGAATTTCTGGGCATCTGCAACCCCCTTAAGCTCTTGTGTTGTTGGCCTCTTAGGAAACTGTTATGCTAAAGAATGCTCGATATAATCTGTGAGTAAGGATATTTTTGGTTTAATTTGTCTCTCTTGGTGGCATAGCTAAATAACCACAATAATAAATATTCTTACTATAGTTGAATGAGGCAAAGTTTTTAGTTCAAAGCTACAAATTTAAATTTATATTTTAATTAATTTAGAGGAAATGCAATCTTATTTAATAACTTGGAAGGTTTATTGAATACCATCTTGGTTATAATTTTTCCAATAAGCCAGGATCCTGGGTTCAATTCCTAGCGTGACTTAAAAGTTTTAGTGAAATGAGGGTTTACACTTGCACAGTGATAAATTTAACAGCCGGTTGCTCTGTTGTATGTTTTAGATTTAAGTTAGTTTATAAGTCTGTGTTCTGATAGAATCTATCTGTCCAGAAAGTTAACGTTAAATACCTCAAATAAATTGTATGGATTACCTTTTCATATATTTTCACAAGTAAAAAAACTAGATGGGACTAGATATATATTTAGGGAGGCTTAAAACATCCTGTTATATAGCAAGTGTGCCCCGTATTTATTCGAGTTAACAAAGTTTTATATGATGTATTTTGGATCATTTATCACCAAAATTGAGTTCTATTTGTAGGAATTGACTCCATTTAGCAGGCTTAACATACCTTCTTTTACTAATAGCTAAGCCTGAAATGTGTACGAAGATTTGTAGATTGTTTATAGATATTATAAGAACTCGGCAGTACGTGTTTAAGAGACGAACGCGAGTCTTCTCTTTGGTCAGATGGGGGAAAGTCTTATATCGCTAGTGTTGATCATTATTGTTATGTCTTCACTTGAAGACGATGTAAATCCACCTCAACTGAATGGTAATGGTGGTTCACTGATCAATATCTTATATCAATACCATTTACTATTTTCAGGAGTCTTAAATATTTGTGAGTTATTTTTGGCTGTTTGATTGAAATGAAATATATTCCGAATACGGAGTTATCCAAAATAACCATTTCAATTTTTATGCAACAAATAGCCGAAACTATTGTTAATGCATTTTAGTGGGGATAGTCCCGCATAGATATCATATTCTGAAAATTGTTTATAAGCTGACGACTTCTGCACGTCCATCTTAAGACTCTGCACTATGAGTGAAGAATGACCATGGGCACGGAAAGAATCCTGGATAGCTCAGTGGTAAGAGCATTGGCGTACTAAGCCGAAGGTCCCGGGTTCGATTCCCGTGTCCAGGTGTCATTTTTCAATTTTCAGATGATTTCAATTTTAACTGAGGTAGATTAGTTAACTTAACCTTTGTGCTCTTGGGGTGAAGTGTCCACCTCAGGACTCGATGTTCGTGGATTCAAACCCAGTCGGGGTCGGTGGGATTTCACTCGGGTGATATGAATCCATAGCACAATATCCTTCAGCGGGGAAGTAGTCATCGGTTCTATGACGATTGTGGCATTTAAGAGCCCTTGTAGTTTTATGAAAATATTTTTCCCAGCAAAATTAGTATGCCCTTTCGCTCTCGCTCGTAGAAATTTTCTTGTGCTGATAGTCAGTTCAGAAAGTTCACAATTATCTCTGAAAGAGCTACCAACCTGGTTTGTCAATGAGAGATGGTTAAGAATGCTAAATGTGTCTATTGAGAGTTTGGTTTTCTTAAATGGCTTCTCACTACCCCCCCCCCCCTCCACTCAACATGCTAAAGTGGGTAAATTTACTCGGAACTACGTCTAAGCTTCAGTGGCTAAACGGTTTAAGGCGTCGCTCTTGTGTTGGGCTGGCTTGGCAGGGGTTGGAATCTCGCTTGGGTCTACTTAAGTTTTATTTCCTAAATGTTCCCCTCTCTACTTCTACGCAAATGCGGTTTGGTTACATCTAAAATGCCTCTTTCCTAATCCCTACCCATGCGTACAACCTCGGTAGGTATAAATACGCTGTTGGTGTACAATGTTTCTAAACTCTCTACCACAGTGTCTGTGGGCAGGAAGGAAAATAAAATTCTAGTAAAATTGTTAGTTAGAAAGTCTTGTCTTATTAAAGTAAGTTGGAAGTTTGACGTAACAAACTCCAGGAGTGTGCATATGTACGTATGTGTAGAGCAAGTTGCATACCTTTTTAGGCGGACACTTCACAGCAGGTGTTCAAACTCCCTTACGGACTTGGTCGCGTCTGTCGATTGCATTTGACGAGGGTCCACTCGTTGACACCGGACACTTTCGCCCGCCCAATGGTATGCAACTTGTTGTACATGTACGCACGTACAGTTGCGTACTCCCAGGGTTGTTGCGTCTAGCATAATCATTCATAGTCAAAAGATGAAATTTTAGTTTACCAACAGTTATCTGTTTATTTCTACCAGCAGATGCTGTTAAAGTTTTGGCAGTGAGTTCATAAAAACCTTTTGTATATATTTATCACCGCGTCTTACTACCCGTTCGGGTTTTACGCTCTAAGTACTAATTACGCTAATGGATTAGGAATTGGGAAGGTTGAATTAGAGGAAGTGAACCCGCATTTGCGTGGAGGGAGAGTGGAAAACCATTTAGGAAAAACTACTCCCAGTTCACCCAACCGAGATTCGAACCTCTATCTCCCCGTCCTCAGCAGCCGAGCTCAACACAAGCGCGTTAGCCAACTACGCCACCGACGCGGGTAAAAAACCTTGTGTAAATCTAACTTATACCTACCCGTGCACTAGTGAGCTAAATTAGAAAAAATAAAATCTAAAGGTGGGATGTAAAGGGACGCGAGAAAAAGCCAGTGTTTTTATGGCAGAACTTTTTGTTGCCAAAATAAAATATTGCTCCAGTGCAAATATAGACAATTTTATTCACGTGGCGACCTCAAAAATTTCTTATTTTTGTCAAAGATGTCCTGGAATGTAATAACCCAACTTTTTCTCTTAGTTTAAAAAGTTACCATCTAAAACTTCTACGCTCTTGACAGATATTCAAGAACTGTTGATTTCACCATGCGAAAAAAATTAATCCCAGTTTGTACTGGTCCAATATTTTTATTTTAGATAAATATGTTTTGCCATATAAACTGCAAAAACACTGCCCTTTTTATAGACTCCCACCTTAAGGCCTTTGCACCAGATGCCTTCTGATGTGGACTACATATGATTTGTTGATGTACTCTTCATGTGATTGAGTAGAATCTAGTCTATTGGGGAAGGGCTGGTGATTAAGGTAGATCCACGCCAACTCTTCCTCCGCCGCCAAAGTTTGTTTTGGTCCCCCCTGTGCCTGCCGATGCGGGTGGCCCGTCAACTAATTAGTAAATATAATTATTAGAAATAGTTAACTACTGTATTTTAAATAAATTTGTAACAGCGAAAAACTCAGTTGATGGACAAATTGATATAAAATATTTTTTTAACGCTTTTTTTAACGCTAAATTTGGAGATCTGTTTATAATGTTATATTTTGGAAACTCTTTAAATCTTTCATGTGTGTATATATATATATATTATGGGTACACATTTTAGGTATCTTGTTTTTAAGAGAACCTTCAAAATGTTTAGTTCATTTTGGGAGGATAATTTTTACTCACCATAATACTTTATTGCAGCCTACTAGGGTGGTGTTCACGCATTCTATAACAATAGATTGTTGTACCCTTACTTATGATGGCTCTTTTGTTTTCAAAACTGATAAAGAGCTAGAAAAGTTATAGAAATATAATTTTATTTTAAAGACAAAAGTATAAGTACCATGTTCAGATATTACTCTATTTTTGAGAGGTCCAAAACTCTTCAAGATAATGGTATTCATTAATTTTATATTCGTTACCTAAATTAGTACATAATATGAGTAATTATTAAAGCTTATTAGTAACTTATTATAGCTAAGGTGAGTCAAAAGTATGAGTTTTTGTGCTTATGTTACTATTTTTGTTCGAAATAATTAAATATGGCTTTGTTTTATAAGTTATTTCTACACATAAAAATTCTTGAATATTCCTTAATTTCCCTTTCCATAAATAGTTTCTGATTAGATCAAACCTAACGTGTCATGTGCCCCGACTGACTCTCCTCTATCTTGTCTTCAGGGCATCATGGTCGGTATGGGGCAGAAGGACAGTTACGTGGGGGACGAGGCGCAGTCTAAGAGGGGTATCCTCACCGTCAAATACCCCATCGAGCACGGTATAGTGACCAACTGGGACGACATGGAGAAGATCTGGCATCACACCTTCTACAACGAGCTGAGGGTGGCCCCCGAGGAACACCCCGTGCTGCTCACGGAGGCGCCCCTTAACCCTAAGGCCAACAGGGAGAAGATGACCCAGGTTAGGACAGCTCTCGCTATCCTTGGCGTCTATTTTAGCTCAACTGGGCTTCTTTTGACATGGCGACATTCTTTTAACCCGCTTCGGTGGCTGCGTGGTCTGACGCACTACTCTCGTATAGACTAAACTGATCAGAGACCGAGGTTAGAATCTCGCTCGTGTTAACTGGGTGATTTTTCCTAAATGATATTTTACTGTTCCTCCAGGTAAATACGGACTACTTCATCTATGTTCAATCTTCACAATTCCTAAATAATTAGCTTCATGAGCTTATAACCCAAACAGATAGTAAGACGCATTGCTATTTTTTTTTAAATGGATATAATAAAGTAAAAATATCTGATATATCAGATCTCATCTGAGATTTCTTCTTTGGGAAGTAAAATTACATTTTACATGTTACCCAGATCTAATGAGGTTAGCCTTAAATTACATAGCCTTTAATTACTGCATCTGTTTCTGGGAGCATGTTCACAAAATTATCTGGGCTAGGGACCAAACTAAGCTCAAAGCTCCTTTTGAGGGCAGGGTAAAGGGGGTCGAGGAAAATGAATTTTAATAATATTAATTAAATAAATAGCCGAAACTTGTTAATGCTTTCTAGTGAGGATAGTCCCTTATAGATATCATATTGCTATTAAGGATAATATACCCCCCTTATTTTGTAACTGGAACATTTGTGCAGAAGGTGGGTGGAGGGGATCACTAAAATACAAACCTCCATCCCCTGGTAATTAAGCCCTGTCTGTTGCGTCAAACCCCTTATAGCTTCTAGAGGAATCCAATTTTCAAATACTTCCGGTAGAGGGTTTCTGGGACCCATTGACTAATGTGTCAATATCCCTTTGATAGTCCCCGCCCGCCCTTTACACTGAGATTCCGCCGCCAGTGACACATGTTTGTTCAGTCCCGAAGCTAACGCGTCCTCCCATCTCTTCCACAGATCATGTTCGAGACGTTCAACACTCCCGCCATGTATGTCGCCATCCAGGCGGTCCTCTCTCTGTACGCCTCCGGTAGGACGACTGGCATAGTCCTGGACTCTGGAGACGGCGTCTCGCACACTGTCCCCATCTACGAAGGTAATCATAAGCCGAGCTTTGTGTATTGAGATGTACCACTGGCCAGCATTGGGCACGAAGTACTCCCGTGTAAGGGTCGATACACTTGTCCTCCAGGTTGACCGAAATGTCTTGAGGGCATGAGGACCTCCTCAAACTCCCAGTTGGCCGACTTTGTCTACCTTTACTTAAAACACCCAAAGTATCCTTTCACTCGAGAGGTATTTTATCGCACGATGTTTTGTCACGTGGAATTTTATTCGTTTAGATAACATTGGTTCAAATTGGGCGATCACACAGATAAATAATAGTGCGTTAAAATCCCCCCCCCCCTTTTGTAGTTGGCTAACGCGCTTGTGTTGAGCTCGACTGCTGAAGGACGGAGATTGAGGTTCGAATCTCGGTCGGGTGAACTGGGGGCGGTTTTTCCTAAATGGTTTTCGACTCTCCCTCCACGCAAATGCGAGTTCACTTCCTCTAATTCAACCTTCCCAATTCCTAATACATTAGCGTAATTGGTACTTAAAGCGTATAACCCGAACGGTTAGTAAGACGCGGTGCTAAATAATAATATCCCCACACCACTGATCTAAAACAACCGCTTGTATCACGCAACACGTGAAAAGCACAATTAAACATGGGTGGGGGAGACGGAGGGGGGAGGAGATTTTCCCTCGTCTGAAAAGTAACGTCAAAATTGGATCACGTGAATACAATTTC
This sequence comes from Timema douglasi, assembly GCA_901482245.1. Taxonomy (NCBI): domain Eukaryota; kingdom Metazoa; phylum Arthropoda; class Insecta; order Phasmatodea; family Timematidae; genus Timema; species Timema douglasi. The sequence goes on from CABEEJ010000103.1 coordinate 172,412, forward strand.
TCACGATCAAATACTTCTAGTGTGAAAGGGCACCCCATGAAGGAGTAAACTCCTCTTGTCCCTGGAGCCAGAATGTGTTGAAGTTTTATTTTTTGTACTGGGGTGTGTGGGAGCAGTAGCGGGCCATTTCATGACTGTCATCCTAGAGTTTGACCACGGGGGACTAATCCAATTTCCCCCGGAAGGGGAACTTATCGATGAGCATGGCCGTACCTTGACATTTATTTTGAAAGGAGGGGGGGGATCAAACCAGGATCCCTCTACCATATTGGTCGAGGATGATGATTGTCTTCTCCTCCAGGTTACGCCTTGCCTCACGCCATCCTACGTCTGGACCTGGCCGGCAGGGACCTCACGGACTATCTGATGAAGATCCTGACCGAGCGTGGTTACAGCTTCACGACCACTGCCGAGCGAGAAATAGTCCGGGACATCAAGGAGAAGCTCTGTTACGTAGCCCTGGACTTCGAGCAAGAGATGGCCACCGCGGCTTCTTCCAGCTCGCTCGAGAAGTCTTACGAGCTTCCCGACGGACAGGTGAGATAACTAAACCACGGCAAAGAACGGATTGAGGGTGTTGTGCTTGAATTAACCATCGCTGAGAAAGTGTGGTTCGGGTAATAAATGATGTTTAGGTACTATATATGTGAGACAGGACTACCTCTGGGTTGGAAAGAGTGTCACAGGCAGTGGCAAGTTTTAAGGTACGGTTAAAATCATCTCTCGCAGACTGGGAGATTGGGGCTTGGACATGTCAGGGGTATTTCCTCTAAATTCAACCTTCCTCGTCCTCGAATACATCAGCATACTTGGTAAATCCGCATTTAACCCAAACTGGTAGTAAGACACTGTTATAGAGCGTCACTAGTGTTAGTACAAAATGTAATTGTTCTCATGCATCTCTCCTAGAGCTTGGAACATGCATTATGGCACCAGCTGATAGATAGTTTTACAGGCCTACAAAATCTTAGTTCTTCTAAATGTGTGATCAAATGATCCGATGTTTGAAAGCTGTAGAGACTGAGATCAGCACTTGTGTGACTAGGTGTTAGTGTACTAAGCCTATACATGTATGCAAGGCCGTAGCCAACCAATAGTTTCAAGGGGTTTGGTGTGCCCATTCCCCTATTGATGGAGGCTAGAAAAAAATATATATAAAAAACAGCTCTAGGAGCTCTCTGAAGTGCTTTTTATATCAACATAACCCCCTGATTGCCGGTGGCTAGCAAAAATATATATTTATAACACCTAGATGCTCTCTTAGATTGTTATAGTAGCATAGCCCCCTAAATGCTGAAGGCAAGGAAAAATTATAAATACTAAACCCTCTAGAAGTTATCTCAATTGTTTATGCCAACATAAGCCTCTAACTGCCGGAGGCAAGGACAAATTCTAAATATTCAACACACCTAGAATCTTTATGAAGTGCTTTTTATGGTAACACAGCCCCCTAATTTGTACTAATACATTAATTTTTATATTGTTTGCCGTAAATAAAGCCATATATTTTGTTAATAAGATTTTGGGGGCGACTACGGCCCTTGCATGTGGTTAAATGTTGTCAAAATAGATGTTCAAATCTAGCTTCACTTTAATGAATAGGATGTCTGATCACCAATCTGAAAATAACTTAGCAACACATGAGGTTGCTTTAGAAATCCATCAAAAAATACCTTTATTTTAAAGGGAAGTTCAAAGGGCTCGAAGATTTACCTTTTTTTTGTCTCTCCTGGTTGTGGGACAATTTGTTTTTTAATCGAGATATTGATAATCCATGGAGCTATGCATAAATGGAACAACATTTATGTAAGACTTAGGAACAAGAATCATGAGAATGAATTCTCTATTTGGTATGAAAACGATTTCGTGTAGTCTAAGATTATGTGCCCTTGTCTATCCAAATTTGATCCTCTGGCTTTATTAACAGGTTATAACAATCGGCAACGAGCGTTTCCGTTGCCCAGAAGCGATGTTCCAACCGTCCTTCCTGGGAATGGAGTCTTGCGGCATCCACGAGACTACCTACAACTCCATCATGAAGTGCGACGTGGACATCCGAAAGGACCTGTATGCCAACACGGTGCTGTCTGGTGGCACCACCATGTACCCTGGCATTGCTGACCGGATGCAGAAGGAGATCACGGCCCTGGCGCCTTCCACCATGAAGATCAAGATCATTGCTCCTCCTGAAAGGAAGTACTCTGTCTGGATCGGAGGATCCATCCTTGCATCCTTGTCCACATTCCAGCAGATGTGGATCTCGAAACAAGAGTATGACGAGTCGGGACCTTCCATTGTCCACAGGAAGTGCTTCTAAGACCTTTTTGTTCGAAATGTTTTATTTATTAATGAATATAGTTATTAAAAAAAATCCTTGGGTTCGAACTTAAGAATTATCAAGACTGCTAATACCTTCCAATGTATTACCTAAAATCTATTATATTCTTTACACAAGTTTGTGAAGTATATTTTGTATTGTATTTTTATTATTGAAAGAAACGTGGTTTACTATGTGTGATTAATTTATCTTGTAAAATTATATAAAAATTTGAGTTTAGAAATGTGTACAGGTATTTAAATTGTCCAGATCAATCTTTACTGCAAAAGTATAGAGCAAAGACTTTATATCAAATAACTTTATTGTTAAATGTTATGTAATGACTATAAATTAAAATGGAATACTGTTTTCCTTTATTGTTAAAACATTTCTTTAAATTCCCTTGATTATTTTGTGAAGTTGTTAAAAGATTCTTTGTCGAATTTACAAGTTGCCTTTTATCAAGGAAGAAACGATCATGCATAGATCACCATCAAACAACCAGGTTTCCTCAATGATATAGAAGTTAAATATAATAAGTTTGGGTTGGATATATGAAACCCAATTGTGGGGATGTGAACGATTTTTGTTTCTTTCCATGCCAATGGTATAAATAGTAATTATAGAATGACTTTAAGACTCTACCATACCTTGACCCATCAAGGTTTGTATAGGTATTAAATGTAAGAGGATCACCATATCCCAGAGGGAGGGAAAGGGGTGTGAATCCCTGTCTCTAGATTCTTGACCCATGCAGTGGTTTCAAAATTTAAAAAAACTGCTTAAGCCACACATTTTTTATTGGTAACAAACACTGGTAAAAAAATTTAACTAAAATTGATAATAATGGATCTATTAAGTAGCTACTGAAAAAAAAAAATTTCTTATTTAAATATTTAAAAAACTTATCTTGTTTTTTGTCCGCTAATATTGTTTATATTAGGTATAATTAGACCCTTTCATCTATGAAAAAAATCTTTCCTTTGCTGGTCTTTGATATTTTAAAGAGCTTTAATTTACCCTTATCAAACAATTTTGTTAACTGTAGACGAATATATAATGCCCTTTAGGAGATGATACACATCTCAACTGCCGTTTATCGCCAAAGAAAAGGCTGATGGGTACAATCCAGTCCCAACTCTTTAAGCATGTCCTACTGGTCTAAAATTTCAGAGCCATATGTCAAAGGAAGTTTTTTAATTCCCTATAATCCTTGAACTCTAGTTATTGGAATCACCAATTATAGATTGTGATTAGACTTGTGCCATTTTAAAAGTTTACTGTTGATAGCCTGTAATTAGTTTTTTTGTCTAGATTACTATACTGTTGACTGGCCTATTGGTCTAGACTCGTCTGGAGGTCTTGGGTTTGATTCCCAGCAGCAACATAAGTATTTTTCCCCGAAAGTGAAACTGTTCCTATGGTAAATATGGATTTTTTAGTTATGTTTGATTTCCATTGGCTTCACATATTCAATAATATTACTGTTGAAATAGTGTGTATGTCAATCTCAAAGGTATACTCTGCGCAACATTTCATTCTCAGGTGAGCGCCTTAATAATCTGCACATACTATGTCTGAACTGATTATTGCATATCTGATAGTCAAATATTACATACATTAGAAAATAAAACTTATAACCCACCTGGTGGCTTGGTTAGCTAATGCGCTGGTTTCATCTAAAGTTAGGCTGCAGAGGATGGAGAGATCAAGGTTCGAATCTTACTCGGGTGAACTGGGGGGATTTTTGTAAAAAGTTTGCCACTTTCATTCACCAATATGAGAGTTATATATATATTTAGCACCGCATCTTACTACCCGTTCGGGTTATACGCTTTAAGTACTAATTACGCTAATGGATTAGGAATTGGGAAGGAATAATTAGAGGAAGTGAACTCGCATTTGCGTGGAGGGAAAGTGGAAAACCATTTAGGTAAAACCACCCCAGTTCACCCAACCGAGATTCGAACCTCTTATCTCCCCGTCCTCAGCAGTTGAGCTCAACACGACTAGCGCGTTAGCCAACTACGCCACCGAGGCGGGTGATATGCGAGTTCACTTCCTCTATAACTCGTAATAAACTCACCCTCTTAACTTACTAAAACAATTATATACGAATTTTAAAATTATATTTTGTCAAGGTAACATTTATATAACTACAAAGTAAAACATAATGCACTCAGCAAATAATTACAGTAAAACCGTGGTAGTCCCATACTCTTGATAATCTGAAGGTGATATCAGCTCTTGCATGCAAAAACATGGACAGTAAGAAAAAGGTGTGAGCAGTCTGTTTGCTGCCAAGACTGAAGTAAATACTGATGTGCACTGTCAGTATTAATAAAGTAATAATTAATACTGAAAGTCTGACTGACTGATCATATAGGGGCAGTACCGATGGACTGATGGCCAGACTGACTAAAATACTGATGTGATCAGAGTTTTCTGATCACGTCAGTGTCAGTCCACCAGTCTTGCCAGTGGTGGGAGAGACTGGCAGTATTACTGACCATGTCAGTATTTCCTTCAGTCTCCGCAGCAAACAAGGACTGCCCACGCCTTTTCCTTATCATCCATGTGGTTGCACGTTGTATCCAGGAGCCGAGACTGATAAAAATGACGACACGAAGACTGGCCGTGTATGATCTCGTTGTAAATACCGATGCACACTGACTTTATGACTGATCGTGTAGGGGGCCCTATTAGACCAGGGGTTCTTCAACCTGCTGCCCATTTGCTGGCTCATAAGAAATATAAAATCATTTTAAGAGAAACCGATGACAAATACAGATATATATAATTTTTTTTTACATTATCAACTAATGAAATAAATCTATTTTATTTACAAATTTTATAACTATTTTTGCCTTTTGCATGAAGAAAAATATTGTTTTAATACAAAAGATATTTTAAACCAGCAAATAATGACTAGTAGAAAAAAACAAATCGTGATAACTCCTGCTATGGAACAAGAGAGAACATACTTCAAGAGCAATCTTAATCCCCAGTGTGTGAATCAGTGTATAAGAATGAGCTATTACGAATAGTTTAATATTCATACAATCCAAATATTATGGGTACAGTGTTGAGGCCCACAAGCCTGCAAGAGACAGAAACTTTGGTTCTTGGACCTTAAAAGGTGTAAGACCCCTGTCTAAGACCAGTCAACAACAGAAATGAGTGATATTATGTTGATAAACTGAATTTGAAAACTATGACATTTTTAAATGAGCAATAATATTTGAAATAATTTATTGATTTGCTCTTCAATGTGCAGGTTATTGCTTCATAAGCGTATCTGAATGTGCAATAAGAATTTTACTTAGAGACAATTACTATAAGAAAAAAAAACAACATATTTTTGTTGTGGCCAGTAAGCACTTTGGATACATTGTATCGAAACATTATATGTATACAGTTTTGATACTTTCTATAGAGATAGTATCAAACTAGTATACATACACTGTATAATGTCCACATGTGTTGCTTGTCTCAATACATAATCAAGTTGTAAATCATTGTAATTACAGGAATGGCCATATGAAGGAGACAAACAGTCAAATTAATTTAAATTAGTTTAAAAATGAGACATGAACACAGGAATTGAATGTGTATTGAGCCAAAGTTCCCGGGTTTGATTCCCGTAACCAGGTGTCAATTTTCAATTAATTTAAATCAATTGAATTCTCTCCACTATACGTATATTCCCTAAATTACAATTATTTACACCTTGTGAGTTGATATTCATTAATAATAAGACAATGAAATGTTATCAGTGTGGACCACAAAATATTTATTTTTGTATATTTTATAACACTCTTCCACCATCCTATACGAAGTAACAAGATAAGGCCAAGCTTATTTCCTTCACAAGCCAAACTGAACAAGGTGAGTGTATACAATCAACATCTAGACACAAACGCACGTCACTAAAATTGTATACTTTGTATAATGTTTCCCATCGAAATGGGGAAAACAAGATACATATATTTTTGATTCAATAATTGTGTGTTTAGGCTGTATACATACAGTATCGATACAATGTATCCAAGTGTGTACTAGCCTTTAGGAAAGGTAAATTACAGTGCCAATGTTTTGATCAATAAAATAACTTTACAAATTACCTTGGCTAAGCAAAATATTAAAATACAAGTTTAAAATTTCACTAATGCTTTATCTTTTCCATAAAATAAAGACAGTATGCACAAAACACAAGTCAAAATAACATTCTACAGTTTTAATACTTTTGTATTTTGCATTTTACAATCTGAATGCACACGAATGAATATCCAACTAAGCTATTTCTACAATAGAATAAAACTCTTCCATGACATTTATTTCACGATCCAATCGTCTTGAATCACCAAACAATTAAATTATAATTCTTTTACATGCATCTTTTATTTGGCATTCCTATTTCACATAGTTTCCCTGATGTCTTAAATTTAATTCGACATTTGTATCACTGTTAGTAATCCCCCACTAATACACAAATACAAAGTCTTAATTCATTACATTCAAGCCTTAAACAAAATAGGGTTAGTAAATTAATAATAATAAAAAAGGCTGGACCAAAAATAATTAATCAATGTTTTCAGAGAGCACGAAGACGTTTAGATACAAAAACATATTAAGCATGGCCAGTCATTGCCTTAATAAAATATTAACTGATGTTAACCTGGTTACATTTTTATGAGGTACATGATTATGGACACATTTTCTTTGCCTTTTTTTCAGTGTGTTTGGATGTGTAGAAGCTTAAAACTATACTTAAGCTAATATTCAGCAGCAGGGTGGAAGGATGTGGTTTCATTCAACATGATAAAACTGAATAAGTATATTATTTATAAGGGTTACCCACAGACACAATAATAACCCTTCTCTTTAAGGAAAAATCTCTTTTTAACTTTTTGAGATAGATTTTGTCATATTTGGAAGAAGGTACATGAAAGATGGCTACCAATCTTTCCTATACCTTCTTACAAATATGACAAAAATAATAACTCTTCAAAATTCTATTTGCTGGTTTGGAAAGTGAAAATAAAATACAAGCTACCCACAAAATGTTATCAAAAAATCTTCACTCTGCAAAATAGAAAAGCACTTGAATAAAATCATATTTACACCGATACAGATGTTTGCAGTTGGTGGGGATCCGTTTCCAATCACACCTGCTAATCAACAAAGATATGTAATAAGATTTTTCTACATTCATTTTTGTAAGGCAATATCCATATATTTTTATTTGTATGGAAAAGTGTGATGGAAACAAAAAAGGACAAACAGAATATGGCTTGTAACCCGCTTCGGTAGACACATGGTCTAAAGCTCTATTCCCGCAATAGACTAAACTGCCAATGACGGGGAGATCATGGTTCAATCCTGGTCGAGTGTATTCAGGGTAGTTTTTCCTAAATGGTTAACCACTCTCTGTGCAAAAGGGGTTACACCTCCTCTAAATACAACCTTCCTTATCCCTCCCTAACCCATTAGTGTGTAGTCCAAATGGGTAGTAGGATGTGGTGCTAAAAAAAGACCAAATCCCAGTGAAACCTCCTTATATAAGTCAGACTAATATGAATTGAGGTTAGCTTAATGTCATAATTGGTGGTACCTATAGCATCCGAAGGGTTTCGAAAACCCACCCCAAATGTCCTTCGGCCCAGTGCGTTGTTGATCTCTTTCTTGACCGGGCGTCATTGAGAGCAAGGTAAGCACTCGCTGCTTCCTCCTAGCTTTAGGTGTGTGGGAGTTCACTACTCTTTGAAACGTGTAGTGGCTAGCAATACAAGTGAAATCCCGATTCTAGCCTTAGGCTTAGTCTGACGTGAGTACCAGACGTTACTTTTAGCAATCAGCAACGAGTCTCCTGTATAGTGTACGTGTGTCCGTAAGTTTGTAACAGGTTGACAGGCCTGTCAATAGTTTGAATTTTACCACAGAGATACATAACACACATATTTTTAGGTTAGGATAAAGGCATTTGACCACAAACCATTCAATTGCTATATTACTCCGTGTGTTATATCACATGCGAGTTTAAAACACCTCCACAACATACGTGGGCCAAAACAGTCCAAGTACTGTGTCAACTCTTACCTGGCTTGCAAAATGAAGAGTACATTCTATTAACTTTACAATGCAGTCATCCGTCAAAATAATGATGGTTGCCATTTTGTGTCTGTCCTTTTATTTGTTTGACTCGTGCTTTTCTTTAATTTCCATATATACATTAGCTCAGAAGCGAAAAATTTCTTAAACAATGTATACTCTGATCAAAACCATTTCACTTTTAATACAACTAGTCTCCCAATTAAACTGAAGTAATATTTGACAGGAAAGAAAATGTAGACAAGATGTAAAACAACAATACAATGTTCTATTTTTAAAATATAATAATACTGTGAGCAGTTATTTTGATCAAATATAATGATTTTTAATGTTGTCACGATAATTGATAACATAATTTGGTGACATTTATTCCTAGTTATACTTCCTATGAATTATGGTTATCTGACAAACAAGAATCATGTCACACATGTGTAAAGTAAAGCATTGACAATAACATTCTAGCCAGTTAAAATTATGAGTTTTGAGGATGGTAATACTGGGTAGAAGTAGCCAATATTGAATTTTAGGAGCGTATCGATAGGATTTAGGTAGTTCTGACACTGAATTACTGAACAAGAGGGAAAGTGTTAAATGTTGAATGGTTACACTATGGCTTATAAGATAGGCCCATACTGTAATCAGTCATAGTTAAGACTGCTACCTTTCATGGTAAACAGTGTATACACTTGGAAGAGACGAATGAAACTATCTAAGAACAATGGGAGTAAAGGGAGTACATGAGACAGTAGATGAACCAAACTAGAAACCCCGTGCAAGATGTGGTGCTAAATAAATAAATAAATAGAGTCTCGCCAATGTAATAAGAGGCCTTCAAAGCACATCTCTGTAGAATGCAATATGTGAATCTATGACAGGTTAAAATAAGTTACTTATTTACTTTCATGTATGCATGCATGATACAAGTGTTTTACAAATGACACTTTTGAAACGAAAGAGCGTGTCAAATTTGAGTGTTGTAAAAAAAAATATGACCTTTTGTAAATGTAAGCTGCTGTCAAATTATTGTGTTTTTTTTAAAAAGGTTCTTCTACTGGTGATCCAACTATATCAATTAGATTTAATAATGTCCATGTTTCTGCTGCATATATGACAATGGGTACAAAGTACGCTCTGTACAACACTTCAAAGGCACTTATCTTCTCCATTGCAGGTGTCCTTCACACCTATAGAACAACTCTCCCTGCTGTTATCTTCTCATTACATTCTCCCTACATTCAACATTTCAACTCAATCATGCTTCAAAGATATTTTACGTTCTGTCTTTTCTCAGCTCTACTTCATCCAACTTTATAGTCTTATTCTCTTCCTTGTCAATACCATCACTTCACAATTAGCCTTGCCATTCCTCATTCCATACGTGTAGCGGTTCCTTCTCTCTCCTTACCAACAAGTCGGAGCAAACATTATGGCTTTTATTCTTTCCTCTCCGAGTCTTCCTGCCACATAATTAATGACCATTTCCATTACCATTACAAATAATAGTGGTGAGAGGGCACTCTCCTGTTAATAATACTGTAGACCCGAAAATTGGCAGCATTTTTCCCTCAAAAAGAGCCTTCATTAAGAAATGTTTTGATTGTAAATATTGTTTTTCAATTTCAAACTTGGACATTAAAAGTTACACTACAAAATAAAATGATATCTAAAGTGTTTGAATAAACTATAAAATAATCCAAAGCAAGCGCCAGCCAAACTATCTAAAAATATTTTTTTTAGCACAATAAACCACATATTTACTTAAGGGTAGGATGGAAGGGTATATGAGAAAAAGCGAGTATTTTTGCAGTTTTTATGGCAAAACATTTTTTTGGCTAAAATAAATAAAACATTGCACCAGTACAAACACAGAGTTTAATTTTTTTCACATGTTGATTTCAACAGCTCTTGAATATCTGTCAAAGTTGTCCTGCAATTTAGTGACAACTTTTTCTCTTCATTTGAAATGTTTTTCATCTAATGCCGCTATGATCATGACAGATATTCAACAACTGTTGATATCATCATGAAAATAAAATTAAACTCTTAAGTTTGTACTGCAATATTTTATTTATTTTAACAAAAAAAAAAGTTTTGCCATAAAAACTGCAAAAACACTGCCTTTTCTCTAATCCTCATCCATCTCACCTTAATAAACATAATATATATTTTTGTACTGTTAAAGGAAATTTTATAATTTCATTCTCACGTCTATTTGTGTCTCAAATTGAAAAAGTTGTCCAAACATATCCTTAAATATAAGTGTTTTAACTTTCACACAATGGTATAGTTTTTTTCTTGTTTAGTTCCAACTTTGTTCTCATAAAGTGGTAAATTCATGGTCCAGGATGAGGTGGATTGTTATTTAAATATGTTGGGTTAAGCCCCTATAAATTACAACTCGAAATTTAAAAAAAAAACAAAAAAAAAAAACATAAGTTTATTGTTTATATATTTAAAAAAATATTGAGTCTGATATTTTTTGTAACTCCCAAAACTCAAATATTCAAGAATTTGAGGAATTTGAAGGTCACTTCTCTAGAATTTAGTTATAAATGATGTTGAAATAAATAAGATCACCACTTCAACATAATAATGGAAGTTAATTACCAGGTTTTTCAGAGACAGTATGTTTTTCTAACCATAATATATATATATTATAAAGACTATTTCACTAAACAAAGAACAAATGGCTGTATTAGACTAAACTTTGTAAGGTGGATAAAAGGGCAAGGCCTACACACTTACCAGAAATCTGTCAGCCTCAAAGTTCACAATTAAAACACAACAAAATACATAACTATGTAATTTTTAGGGTACATCAGTCTCCTACTTCACTAAACTTTGGCCAAAGACACGCGGGAGAAGGGTGGAAATAAATAAAAATCAAGTGTTGACTTTGAGAAATAATCTTAGTGTGCTCAACTTTGTTAAAAGAGAAAGAAATTTTTTATCTTGACTAGTGTAAATAAAAATTGAGTTTATTTTAGTGAACACATACAAAAATCTAGAAATTTTATCAAATTTTCCAGGTCGCTGGACATCCTGTAGTGATGTGTAAAGAATTAATTTCAAAACAATAAAAATAGTTGAGAAATTAAGTAAGCAGTTAAAATAAAAATTCTATCTTTTGTTTAGGTTATGTGGTATAGAGCACTAGACTAAATCATGGTTTTAAATTAGGAGGAATAGCCAGCACACTTACCTTGGTGATACTGGAGTAGAAATTGTTTAGATATAACACTAAAAAACACATAAACGCATTGTTAAGGACAAGCTTTCACTGTCACAGACAGCTTCATCAGGTTCAACCAGTTCAACCAAAAGCATCAGTCTACTCTCCTGACCTGATGAAGCTGTCTGTGACAGTGAAAGCTTGTCCTTAAAAATGTGTTTATGTGTTTTTTAGTATTATATCTAAACAATTTCTACTCCAGTATCACCTAGGTAAGTGCTGGCTATCCCACCTAATTTAAACCATGATTTAGCCTAGTGCTCTATTCCACATAAGTTTTATTCAAAAATAGTTTGAAGAGAGAAGTAAAATTTTCACAGTGATATTTAAAATGCGAGGGACAAATACTCTAGCATTGGATTTGAAATATAACAATATATATTCGAAAAAAAACTAAAGTTTCATCATCTTGTTATTAAAATAGATGTTCAAACTCATGTGTTAGCACAGACGATTCTTAAGATGGATTCTTGACACAAATTAATGATGTTTTTTTCTATAATTAAATTACATAACAAATTATATATCTTTATGAAAACCACTTTAGACTTTTGAGATACATAGGTGTATGCATAACCACAGGTAAAAGCAAAAGGGATAGGGACCAATTTCTGCTCACCCTTCTTACCCCTCTTTTAGGAAGGTGTGTTGCATGTTTTACACTGCCACATTAAAGAGTTTTGACAGAATTTATAAAAGTCGGGGGATTGTGCAATAATGACTCTTTACTAGGTGTCTGCAAGCTCTTTTACTCATTTGAGTAAAGCAAACTTCTCAGAAAACTTCCAACTATTGAGTCGAGTCAAATACTATTAAAACTTAACTATCTAAATAATCCACTTCAGTGGTTGAATGGTCTAAGGCATCACTCTCATGTTAGATTGGTCTGTTGTTGATGAGGAGATCAGGGTTTGAATCTCAGTCGGGTATAAAGGGGGTGGTTTTTCCTAAATGGTTTCCCACAAAAGAAGAAAAGATGTTCAACCCGGAAGAGGAAGAAATGGGTCCCAAATGGAAAGAGGTGGAGGATGAAACCAGGAAAATAGCCGGGTGTGGACAAACTGACTGTGGAAATGATAAGTGCTACAAGAGAAGCAGGAATACAATAGTTATACAGGGTGCTGAGAATTATATGGAATGAGAATAGGTTACCGGAAGAAGAAAATTATAGTACCGTTTTACCGATTTTTAAGAAAGGAGACAACAAGAGTTGTATGAACTATAAAGGAATAACACTGATGTGCTACTGTAAAAAAATAATTAAAAAATGAGAATAAAATGTAAAAGTGAATAAAATAGGAAAGGCATGTGGAGAATAAGAAAGAAAATGAACGAAAGGCAGAGAGAGGGACAGCACAGATTTAGGGAACAGAGGTCTACAATAAATTTGATATTCAATATATGAAAGCTGATGGAAAAAAGGTAAGAATTTGGGAAGGATTGACTTTGTATTGGTATTTATGATGCGGAGGAAACATTTAATAGTGTGAATATAGCTAAAGTTTGGAAAACGTTGGAGGAGGTTAAAGTGGACAGAGAAGTTGTAATGAGAGAGAAAAGCATGTATGATGATAACATGAGTTGTGTTAAGACGAAAATGAGGTGGAAGGAGTGGTTCCAAATAAAAAAAAAAAGAATAGAACAGGGGAGTGCTTTCTCACCACTACTATTAGTAATGGTAAGAAAAGGGTAATGAATAAAGTGGCAAGAAAACTCAGGGGAGGAAAAAATGAAAACCATGATGTTTTCTGATTACTTGTTGGTCTCCCTTCTTCCCCCACACCACCCACATCCCAAAAGGAAGAGGATGTACAGAAACAGATAAAGGAAATGAAAGGAGTGTGGAACAAAATTAGCATGACAAAGTGTTTGTTAAATGAAGGCAATGAGTGACAAGAAAGAGGATAAGAGGTCTAGTAAAGCTATAAAGTTGGAGGGAGTAGAGCTGAGAAAATAAAATAATGTAAAATAGCTTGGAAGTGTGATTGAGGCAAAGGATGGGAGTAGAGAGGATCTAATAAGAAGAGGACAGCAGGAAGAATTGTTCTAGATGTGTCAAGACACCTGCAATGTACAAAAGAAGTGCACATGAAGTGTAAGGGATTGCTGCTTAGGGAATACTTTTACTCATGGTCACGATTTGCAACAGAAACACGGACTGTGAATGTAGAAGAAACTAGTAAAATGGAGGCTGACGGGAATGAAGTTTGTGAGGAGCATGTTAGCTGTCATGAAGAGAAACAGGATAAGGAATTAATCGAAAGCGTGGGAGTAAATGAGATAGTAGAGAAAGCTTGACTGAGATGGTATGGGCATGTAATGTAGATAGAGAAGAATAAGATGCTAAAGAGAATAATGGAGAGGAAGTATGTAGTGGTGGAAAAAAAAAAAAAAAAATATTTAAAAGGGCAATTGTACTAAAATTTTTATAGTGAAGAAAGCATACGTTTTGAAAATTAAAATAACTCTTTCAAGTTTATAACTAAATTATATTTTTAATAACATGTTTATACTAATTCAAAGGAACTAACAAAGATGTTGAAGTGTAAGTCAAAGATATTAGCTTGAAATGACTACAGCTACAAGAGGTTGCCAAATTCCTTTTTTCAGTCTGCAGCATATAGATAAGATGATGTAAACTGCTGTAGCCAAGGTTTCACTCAATGTGAATAGGCTTGATAGTTTACCAGTATCTGAATAAAAATTCAAGTATATTTCAGTATTTCCAGCATCAAAATCGGTATGGATCGACACTCTAAATTTTAGTAAATGTGAACGTGACAACAAATTATAAACACAATGTTCAGTTATAAGAATTTAAAAGTAGGAATGGGCCCTCAAATCCTTAAGGATATTCGAAGATTCGAGACTCAAACCATTTAAAAAACTTTTTTTTTTTTTAATTTTACAAGATAAATTTGTCTTAGAGCTATAATACTGCTTATTGGTGGTACAGAACAAATTATAATTATATGCTGAACTTAACAACCAGAACCCAAACCAGTAATTTAACACTAAACCGAATTTATTAAATGAGTGAATTAAAGGAAATAATATTAACATTTAGTTACTATTTGTATTTTCTATTATTCTACTATAGTTATATTTCCTCTTGTTCATTATTTTTTTCAAGATTCGGATTCGAAGGCAAATCGAAGAATGGGATTCCTAAAATAGTGGATTCTACCCAACTATAATTTAAAATAATAATTGTGTTCCTCTTTTCATTAGGAAACAGATATTGTGATTGCCAGGAAATTTGTTTCAATGGCTCTTTAGTATCTTCTTCCAAGTATAAAACTATGTAGCTCAAGAGTGTGAAGATGTTTACCCAAAGAATTATATTATAACTAAAGCAATTATTGCATCAATAAAAGAAGCATTACCATTTTTACTCACATAATGGCAAAAAATATTTTCCTAAATTGACTTGGAAAAAAAACAGGGTGTAGCTGATATGCCCTCCAATAATAAGGATTAAATATTACTACTTGAATGTTAGTTGTTTATGCATGTGGCTTATAATTTAGTAAATACGATATTACAATAGATGGCCAGAAGATTTGTTTCTTAGAAAATGTTTCTAATTTATTAACAAATATGATTTATAGCATTTTCTTCTTTAAAACAAGAACATATTGCAATATTAAAGATCACACTGCATAGGCAACAGTCAGTTACAGATTGCACATACTACATACGCATAAGCTATGGTATAAGGTATGAGAATTAACAGATTTTAGCTTAAGTAGTAACATATCATGTAAAAGCATTGCAACTTATCTCTTAAAAATTTCCGTCAATCACATGCTACAAACCTAAACCTATCAAGTATTTCGTAACACTCACACATTGTAAAATGCAAGAGGAAAATTAAATTTAATAATGCCCTACTAATAGATCTAAATATATTAGAGCGAAGAAATCAATTAAGTCATAAAATTAGGAACCAAAATTGCTCTATCAAGCTTGGATTAACCACTACCCAGGTAAAAGATTGACCAATCAAACGAATAAAGTTTATGAACTAGATCAAAGCTCCAAAGTATTTTCCGCATACTTTTAAGGAAAGTATTGTGGCTAAAAATAACAATTTTAAACAGATATTTGACAACAAACCTATTAACTATACAAATCACAATGTCCTTTGTAACTTTTAATATTGATTTAAATTTATTTTCTTGGACCTGACAATTTGATTTTAATTCAATTCATAAAATATATCATTTTAACCTAGGAGTAAGTCTTGATTGTCTTTAACACCTATCTTCTCTGATCTCTTCTTCGGAGGGAATTGGGGTAACTAGAGCCTTTACTCCGAGCGGAGCCGTGCCAAGGCAGGGAGAATTCACTGTAAGGAAACACAACTAACATGAGTACAATGAAAATATATAAATACCATTTAATTAGTTACATATAAGTTATTTACCCTGAATTATTTACATATACTCTGTTTACCCTGAAAGGTACAAATGCCATTTAATTAGTTATGTGTACTATATTCACCCTGAGAGGTACAAATGCCATTTAATTAGCTACTATACACTATTTACCCTTAAAAGTACAGATGCCATTTAATTAGTTATGTAAACTCTATTTACCGTGAGAGGTATCAGTCTTATGTACCATGACTTACTACACTAAGGTCTTATCTTATAAGGTACCCAATATTGCATGCATGTCCAGCCATAACTTAAATGAAAGCGGATTTGGCTGGGGGGGCCATGTATTAAAATTAAAAATATTAGCACTGCGTCTTACTACCCGTTCGGGTTATACGCACTTACGCTAATGTGTAATGGTAGGGTGATTGTGAGATAAAATGGAGGACCTACAGTTTAACGTGGAATCAGAACCACGGTGGAGGTCTGGCATTCCCCACATTCACAAGATGTCTTGTCAGAGGTGAAGGAAGGGTTTGGTAATCAGATAAATCTTTGCCGGGACCGAGGATTGAACCCCGGCCGCCAGCACAGAAGTCTGACACCTTACCCCTAGACCACCAGGTCTCCTATGTATTAAAATTGATATAGCATAGTGCCCAAATATAATAACAACAACAACTATGAATGAATAATTCAGTGTGAAATTTAGCACTATTAGGACTCTGAGAACTCCTCAATTTTGACTGAAAAGCTTTATTAGATAAGTCTCACAAACTTACTTCCTTCCACTTGATTTATTAATATTATGAAGAAAAACTACTCCAAATGTTTTAAATAGAGATGGAACACTTGAATAATATGCTATTTGAAGAATTAAAGATTTGTAAGTATCTCAAAAAAGTATCTCGAATGTAACTATGGAGACCTTGACTTCAAATAACAATTTTAAGCACTATATAAAATGAATTATATAGATTTTTGTAGTTTGGAGAATAACAAAATAACAAAAAAAAGACAAAATTTTATTGATATAGATAATTTAATGTAAAAAGTAGTATTTGTTGTTTGTGATGTAATAGACATGACAAATAAAATAACATTTGTCCATAGCACCTTATAGCTTACAACTTTTTTAAGTTCAATTTTAAATATTTTCACTTCAACTAAAATTGGACATTTTTAAATATTTGAGGATTCAAATTTGGATTTGAGAAACATGGCCTACATTTTTATGCTAAACTGTGTAGGCGTTGCCCTTTTAGCCTCAATCAAATGTTAATTAATGTATGCAATTTGTTGCTATGAATGATGAGACATCACCAGCTCCGTATGTATTGTTGTTGTTATGGAAAGGCACTAGATATTCTACAACATACTATGAAAAGTGTTGCAGCATGGTTTAGAGCACAGCTTAGGTTAGATAATTGAATTTAATATTACGATCAATGATCATCTTAAAACTATATTAAAAATGCAGGGATTATGTTTTATTTACAAAGGTGGATAAAATAGTTAAATTACAGAAGGTTAAGTGGAAAGACCAATCAAATAGGTTTTGAGTTAATCCAACCAGTGTGTACACTGCATGCCCTGCTTTACTGTGAATATGAGGATAAAGAAACAATCTTAAACTGTGTACATTAAGTATTAAACTCTAAAAACACCCCAAACACCATTGTCCTTGTCTACCCTCTAACCACTGAATGTACTTCCCATTCTAGTTTGTTTCCCTTCCTTCCTTGGATAGCCTCTAACCACCAAATGTACTTCACACTTTAGTTTGTTTCCCCTCCTTCCTTGGATAGCCTCTAACCACCAAATGTACTTCACACTTTAGTTTGTTTCCCCTCCTTCCTTGGATAGCCTCTAACCACCAAATGTACTTCACACTTTAGTTTGTTTTCCTCCTTCCTTGGATAACCTCTAACCACCGAATGTACTTCCCATTCTAGTTTGTTTCCCCTCCTTCCTTGGATAGCCTCTAACCACCAAATGTACTTCACACTTTAGTTTGTTTTCCTCCTTCCTTGGATAACCTCTAACCACCGAATGTACTTCCCATTCTAGTTTGTTTCCCCTCCTTCCTTGGATAGCCTCTAACCACCAAATGTACTTCACACTTTAGTTTGTTTTCCTCCTTCCTTGGATAACCTCTAACCACCGAATGTACTTCCCATTCTAGTTTGTTTCCCCTCCTTCCTTGGATAGCCTCTAACCACCAAATGTACTTCACACTTTAGTTTGTTTTCCTCCTTCCTTGGATAACCTCTAACCACCGAATGTACTTCCCATTCTAGTTTGTTTCCCCTCCTTCCTTGGATAGCCTCTAACCACCAAATGTACTTCACACTTTAGTTTGTTTTCCTCCTTCCTTGGATAACCTCTAACCACCGAATGTACTTCCCATTCTAGTTTGTTTCCCCTCCTTCCTTGGATAGCCTCTAACCACCAAATGTACTTCACACTTTAGTTTGTTTTCCTCCTTCCTTGGATAGCCTCTAACCACCAAATGTACTTCACACTTTAGTTTGTTTTCCTCCTTTCTTTGGATAGCCTCTAATCCCACGATGCACTTCTTCCTTTCCCACCGTTGATTGCTAATGCACTTGCTCCTTTAATTCCTAATGCACTTCTCTCTGATTTTCTTAAAAATATGATCCTACATACCTTGGAGGAAAGTTAGGGATATCGGTCCCTAAGGCGGATAGGGGCACACTATTTTCAACCTCGAGCTTCTCGACATCATCTGGCTGTTGACAGTAAGAGAGGACAGGTTCTTCTCCTTCGGTCGTGTGCCGACTTGCCACGCTGCCTCTGCGGGACGATGCTATCTCTCGTAGTTTTAACCTCTCGATTTGACGTTGCTCTCGTATCCTTTGGACATCCCATCTAAGGCAAGGTCATGTATTATTTGTATCAAAAACATTCCAAATTACTCTAGGTTAGTCAAACAGTTGCCTGAAAAAGTGTATTCAAATTTACTTAATCCCTCTTAAGAACGTAATTGTTTAGAACGAAACCACATGAAAATGTACCACTATGTTGTTTTGTTTATGAGATATGTCATACACGAGTACAGTAGAACCTTAGTTACCCGAAATAAAAGAGACGAACCCGATTTTGGATTGTAGAAATTTCAAATAGTTTGTAAATTCGAGTTGTGGTGGTAAAAATAAACATATATTCAGAAGCGTGTTTTATAATACTAAATACCAAAGTGATATGGTTAGGTGCCTACCCAGTCTACCCACAATGAGCCAAATACCCAAACTTGGGAGATCAAAACACAGGAAAGTCAGTGTACAGATTTTGTTGAGTTTAATAATAATTTTAAAAAAAGGAATATGTCTGGCTTTTCATTTATAGAAATTCACAAGTCTCGAGATCCACAGATGTCAAAAGAAAGCACAAAAGACAGGAGAAAAAGATCAGGCCATCAAAAACTTAAGTTAAGAAGAGAAAAGAAAAAGAAGTGTCCCAGTTAAAAGAAGGTGTATTTAAGTTTAACATGACTTAAACGGGGAGGTGGATTTGGGATAGAAGGGCTATTGTGTAACCTCAGTCCGATAAGTGTATTTATCAGAGACACTTGAAAGAACATGTGTAAGCAGATCATCCTATGACTGTTTACAATCACATCGATCGTGTAGCAAAATTGCACACAACAGTCAATGCATATTGAGACATGTACAGGATAGCATAACGTGACTCACTTATACCTGTCTCGAGATGTGTGGCGACAGTGGAGAGAGCTTTGTAGTATGTAATATTAATAATAATAATATCCTTTATTTATCTGGCAAAGTTAAGGCCTTCTCTTCCACTTAACCAGTTTTATGCACCTGATAGAAATAAAGAAGTGGGAAATACCAGTATTTTAATTGTAACTTGTGTTCTTGTTATAATACGGGTCAGATGACTGACTCCTCTCCTATGGTGGGCCAGATACCTCCACCATCTCCCAACTGGCGGTGTATGAAATGTAACCATTGCATTTAAAGCAATACAAAAAGATAAGTAAGGTTTACATTAAGGAGTTTGGACTAAACCAGCTGGTTACCAAGAATTGGTTGTGATAGTTCATGTTATCCTTTTAGAGAGTCAAGAGACAGGAAATAATACGAGTAGAGACAAATTTGTTGTGGACGGATATATTGAGATATATATACAGTGTAAGAAAGTTATGTTGAACTGTAGCTAGTGATTTTCAATGGAAAAGTCATAATTGCTATCTATTGCCTAACTTTTCTCTATGAATTTGATGAAAAAATCTGTCAGAGAAATGAACATGAAAGAGCTATAAATATATCAATGGCTTAGTTAAATTCAATAAGATATGCAATAAGATATGTTTAGATATGAATATTTAAAAACAAATACAATTGCTCATTTTAGAATGAAAAAAAAAACCCATTAAAAATTGACTAGCTTACCTTTTACGTCTGCGTTCATCAACTTCCAACCTCTGATGCCTCTTGAGGAACACTTCATCATCCAGGTTTTCTGTACCCTCCATCGAGTAACAGCTTGTATAGGACTTGATTCGCCATGTCGGAACCTTGACAACATGAAAGGACAAGCTTTAACAACCTGGCATCAACAAGGAAAGATTTAAGTGTGATGGAAGGGAACTTGAGGACTGTAGGTTTGCAGTTTTATATTAAAGATTTTTATACAATAAATAACATAACAGTGCTTCAGTAGATAAGGTTAGATTAATTTTCTATACATAGAAAACTAAGGTCCACCAAGAAAGGGGGATAAAGTGGACCCCCCTTCTTGTGGGAGAGGGGTCAACCGTAGCATATTTTGCCACATTAATAAGACATGTTCACAAAATAAATTATGTCTTGTTTGTTTTTTACCGAGTTTTTGAACCCGACTATTGGCGGTGAGGATTGTAATGATAAGAACGATGTAGCTTAGTAATTGAAGGAAACTGTTTTCTTTTTCTCATGTAATCTTTGTTTACCTTCAAAGGTAGCAAGCTTACCTTGCTTGCATGGTTCCTCATTGGCGCAGGTTATAAATAGACCGCAGGTTTTTTCCTGTACTGATATGGACATGCCATCTTTACAGTAAAAAGACCAGTGTGAGAATTAAATATATTTTAAATTTTAGGTTAGTATAAAAATTAATACAAAGTTAATTATTTTTGGTGAAAGAGGGCTCCCAACATTCCACTGCCCCAGGCCACTTGCATTGTCTGAGCAACCCTGTTGATAGTATCCATTAAAAGTAACAGTTGAAGATCAAATTAATTGATGTGTGAATATATGACAGTAGTTTTAGTAACTTTTACAAATGTCACTTTCCCAAAATGATTCTATTGTAAGCATTCTGTTCTGCACCCAATGCTTTTTTTTCCATTATGGTATTTAATTTTTACAACCCCAAGTACAAATAGTAAATATCTTTGTTAGCACCAACTAAAATCAAAATAATGTTCCTTATGAGTGTGGATAACCATTTTAACAATGCAGACAACTTGATCGATAAAGGTCAGAGTTGGGGATATAACTCAGGTTGATTATTTACTATTTTGCTACTTGAATTGAAAAGGTAGGCTTTCTACTTTATCACTACATTATCAAAAATAATTTTGGAACTACTAAGAATAGTTAATTTTACTAGTTTTTTTTTTTTAAGATTTATTTAAAACTCAGGGTATACATAACATTCTTCTCAGAAACAAAAAAAACATTCACTTGTTCTAACAGTTTTTCATTTATACTAAGTTGACAATCATTTCCTGATCAAAAACCATCCCCTCAGTTTTGGAGACATTTTTATGATGATACGTTCTGCCTGTCACCACAATTAAACAAATGAATTCATTATGCAAGCCCTTTCCATTCTCAGCCATTAATACGGCATCATCTGCATATAACACAACTCTCACATTCATATTGTCCAATTGTATCCTTACAAGCATCCCTTATACACTTATCCATGAAAACATTAATTATCCATGGGGACATAATACAACATTGTCTAACACCCTGTTCAATGCCTAACCATTCGCTCAAAGCTCCACCCACCCTAACACACTAGTGATGGGTCGAACCAGCTCGTTGACGCGAGCTAGCTCACATAAGCTCGCTCACTCAAAAGAGTCGTTCATGAAGAGTCGTTCATAGGAGTCATATCGTTCACCGCATTGCTGGCTTGCTCCCAATCCCTTCACCCCTTCCCAGTCCTAAACTTGATGAGTGAGCGCTAACTAGTTCTCACAATTCCTGTTCTGAGCGTGCAAATCTGTCTCTTTTCTTTCAACTTATGAACAAATTAAGTTTTGTGTAATTTATCCGAATCCTATTGTGTTTGATTCTTTAATTCTATTACTTACTCATATTACTTATAATAATAAACCTTAACATATATGACCTTTAGTGTCTAATTCACAGAATTATGTCTAGGTGATGTTAAGAAAAATAGTTAGTTTAATATTGTAGGCATTGCTGCTATCTAGTAACGATGTAAGCATTTATAGTTGATTTTTTCTTAGTAGCGAACGAAGAACGACAGAAGAGTCGTGAATGACAAACACTCCCGACTCTTGCCAGAGCGGATGTACGAGAGCGAAAAAGTCGTGAGTAATGGTGGCGTGAATGACTCGCTCGCGAAGCGAGAGTCATTCGTTCAAAGCTCTCGTTCAAGAGTCGTTCAATTTGAATGACTCGCTCACGAGCGACCCATCACTATAACACACGCTTTACTTCCATCATACACTGCCATAATTGAATTTACTAACCATGCATCCACACCATACTCTCTAAGAACATTCAACAACATAAGTTACTCCTATTCACCCGATTGGACACTTTATCCAGATCAACAAATGCTTAATAAACTTTCTTCCTTGGTGCCATACGTTTCTCAATCACTTATTGCAATGCAAATATCTGTTCCATGCAACGTCTACCTGGCATGAAACCATAATGCACACCCCAAATATTGCCTACAGTTTTTTCAAGCACACTCTCAATTTAAACTCTTTCAAACACTTTGCCTGGAATACTCAGCAAACTAATTGCCCTATAATTCGTACATTCACTCTTTATGCCTTTGCCTTTATAAAAAGGAACAGTAACAGCATTCTTTTAATCATTAGCAATATTCAAAATCTCATCACACACGTTGAACAACTCACAATCTGGCAAGTAATACTGCACCCCTAGCTTATAAAAAGTATTTAACTTGTGTTCCCATCTACGCCCGCCACCTTTGCCATTCTTTAACATTTAATAGCTTTAGACACTTCAGCTTCGTTAATTCTTTCATTCCTTGTAGCATTTTCCTTATTTTCTGTTACTTCTCGACATTTTCTCCATACAATTGCTCAAAATACGCTCTCTATTGCTCTCTTACACCATTTTCATCCAAGATCAGCTCACCACATTCAATCTAAATACCATTGGTCTTTCCATGCACTTCTTGTTTCGTTCTCTTTATTCTTTTCCTGAACAGCTTCTCATTTCCTTTAAAATCATTCTGCATTCTTTCTTCTTTTTTAATCTCATTTGCTCTTTACTCACCTTTACTTCTTTCTTTGTATTCCTCTTATTCTCTTTGCATATGTCCTCTTATGTTCCGCTTCCCTCTTCATAACACTCATTAGTTTGTAGGTCTCTTTCTTCTCTCTCGCAGCTTCTTTCACATGTTCATTCCACCATCTCTTTTTAAGTTTCCCACCCACCGCAGATCCACACACAACTTTCATGTCCTCAACGACAGCCTTTTTATTCTGTTCAAAGCACTGTCAATACCAATGCCACCCAGCAATCTTTCATATTGCGCTCTTACACTTATATAATGCAGCTTTTCCACTTTCATTCTTACTTGCACTACTTCCTCACAAAATTCTTATTTAATTCAACTACTTATACTTAGATCACTAGGAAGTTATCTGTTCTGTATTCAGTTCCATGCACAGCCCTAGTATTCTTTACTAAATGTTCCTACAAACCAGTATCCCTACTACAGAAACTGCCTTGCCGGCCAGTATAGTGATGCACTGACACACCAGGACACGCAGGATAAAGGCAATAAAGCCAAAATATAATAAACTTTATTTGTTGTAATGTTTGTGCAACTTTTTTTTTTAGCATGGAAGACAGAAGAAAGGAAAATGTCATATTTGTGTATTGGATTATACTTGAGCTGTTTGGAAAGTTAGGGTCAATTGGCTATTAAAAACCTAAAATAAATTTAACATTTCTATCGCTGCCAAAATTAACTAATGAACCTAGAATATTTTTCCACATAGTCACAGCAGCAGGAATTCAGATACTGGTCATAGCGTGGCACTAGCTTCTGTATAGCCATGCCATAGAAGATTGCCGCCTGTGAGTTTAGTCAGTCCCAGGCCACCTTTTTGAGCTAATCATTGTCTCCAAAGCATTGTGGGTCAGGGATTTCTTCAATTGCACCCATCGAGCACTAGCATTACTATTCTGAAGCTTCTAGATAACAATCTCTTACAGAAGAGTACTCAAAATCTGGGGCCATCTGATAAAATTCAGAAATTTTGAAGCATCTCTTTTCACGGGTCTTCCTTAACACATGTTCAATCAAGTCTGGAGATGCATCAGAAGGGAAGACACTTTGTTTTTCATCATGAACGTTTGTTGGGCTATTTTTAAATCCATGACACTTTCCAAACCTTACTTTCACACATTAGAGAAGATCATCACAAAGTGAGGAATGAATTTCTGCTTCTTTTTTTTTGGTGTGTGAATAAATCTTACTACAGTAAGTATTACACTGCAGAATTATTAAATGTATTGTTCATTTTCAGCGCCAACATGACCACGCTCATAAAACCACTGCCACGATCAATCAGACCTTACTATTCAAACACCCCTCAAACCTAAATTTTTTCTACTTTCCCTTAATGAGCGGTCTTCAATCAATTTTTACCCATTTATTTTCCCATATTTTTATCAATAAAAATCTACTTGAATGAAACATTGCATCTTTTACTATCCGAACTCAAACCAAATCAAGAGCTTTTTAATATAAAGGTAAAATATATATTTGAATAAAAAACAACAAACATTCTAGTTAGGGGCTTTTAGGTCCTAAATTTCTTAGTATTGAGTGCCTGAAAAACAACTAAATTACTCACCTCTGGTATGATCAAAAGTCAGTGGCAACTAACAACATTGGCAGTTGACGAGTTTGTTGAGCTTTAAATACCGGTACTCATTCGAGGGACTGGTCCAACACCAGACCAAAATCAGATTTATTTATGTATAG
Organism: Timema douglasi; assembly: GCA_901482245.1. Classification (NCBI taxonomy): domain Eukaryota; kingdom Metazoa; phylum Arthropoda; class Insecta; order Phasmatodea; family Timematidae; genus Timema; species Timema douglasi. Next base: position 197,718 of record CABEEJ010000103.1, read on the forward strand.
TGTAGAAACAGTTTAGATATGAGTTAATCAAAATTCACTAAATAAAGGGGGTCACAAGAGCTAATAGCCTACACTTATTTAAAAACCGCTGGTAAAAACCAAAATGTTAACTGTCAGCCATGTTTTAAATTATCAAATAATAGTAAGTGAGCTAAATCTCCTACCTCAACGTCTATGTCCAGCTTCCCATTAACAACAGGCTCTTCAACAGTAAATGGTACATTTGGTTCACCAAGATCAGTGTGGTAGTGGAAATCTACTGTCCGTATGCTTTCTTTCTTGCATCCTAGAATGAGACCAAACAAAGGAATTTAGCATGAAACTACAATCATCATAACATTCACCATCGATCCTGTAAAGGTCCTGCTATTGGTTTAAAAGGTATAGTCTTGAAATAGCATTTAGCATGGTGTCTACAGAGTTGGAGGAAAAAATTAATGACTTTATGATCACAAAAATTCCTTCAGTAAACGGTTGAACATTATACAATGCATACATAGACAAAATGCACTCACACGCAACATTAAACTTTAACTAGATGGCGAACGTTAAACTTGTCCTTGGTATCATGGTACAAACAATCAGGTAATTGTGGCTAACGCATGACATCATGGGTAGTGGGTGGCGCGACTTGCATTGTTACGCTGTGCAAGGAATTAAAACAGAAATATTTTTGTGACTTTATGACCAAAATATTGACAATTTTTGACTTTTCATGGACTTTTGCGATTTTTTTTTGTTGCAATAAATGACTTTTTTCTGACTTCAGTGGCCCAGTTGACACCATGTTCAGACACAACATGGTGAAATTTGGTAGTGATTAAGTGCTGTGTTAAAATATAGGCCTATTTTTATGTATGATAAAAAATAAAAAGTGCTAGAAACATAAATTGAGCCCTGACTACCATACTACCATTATTATTAAATCGCTCTTACTACCCATTCGGGTTATACGCACTTACGCTAACGTGTAATGGTAGGGTGATTGTGAGATGAAATGGAGGACCTACAGTTTAACGTGGAATCCGAACCACGGTGGAGGCCTGGCATTCCCCACATTCACAAGTTGTGATTAATACACGTCTTGTCAGAAGTGAAGGAAGGGTTTGGTAATCAGATAAATCTGTGCCATTACTACCAGAATATTGTTAAAATGCAGGCCAATATACTATGAACTTATTTTAATTATTATTACATTTATTTAACAATTGTTATTAACAACCCGCCTCAGTGGCGTAGTTGGCTAACACGCTTGTCGTGTTGAGCTCAACTGCTGAGGACGGGGAGATCGAGGTTCGAATCTCGGTCGGGTGAACTGGGGGTGGTTTTTTCCTAAATGGTTTTCCACTCTCCCTCCACGCAAATGCGGGTTCACTTCCTCTAATTCAACCTTCCCAATTCCTAATCCATTAGCGTAATTAGTACTTAAAGTGTATAACCTGAACGGGTAGTAAGACACGGTGCTAAATATTAGTATTGTTGTTATTAACAGTTCTTGTATAAGGTTAGGATTGCGGAGGATTGTTGTAGAGAAAGTGTGGAATAACAATAATGAGTTTTAAATCCGAAGGTCGACCCTGATGTGCTTCCCACCTCATCTGGGAGAAAGTCCTGAAAGTGTAGTAGTTTCTTGTTGCTTCCCTCACTGGATATCTAAGAGTGATTGAGAAAGACCCAACAAATTTTGCCAGGTAAGGTATCTAACGTTCCCTCTGAAGCAAGGGTGGAAAGAGGGTGAAAAGTCACACCGACACATCTTGTATCAAAACCCTTTCTCCCAGTTCAACTGTCCAAGATTCGAACTTCAACCTCTCAGTCAACAGCAACTCAGTATGTCTTTAGACTGATGCCTTGGACCATGTGACCATTGGCCTGGGTCTCCCCTGCGTGCGCATATCAACATGAAGCTATACATACACACACTACACACCTATATCTAGTATGTTCTGTGCGCACCACACTACCCTCTTAAACTATCCGCATATTTAAACTACTGGTTTAAGAATTAGGAAAGAAGAATTGAGAGAAAATTCACCTGCAATTGTGTGGAAAGAGAGTGGGAACTATTTATAAATAGCCACCTTCAGTTCACACAAACAGAATTCAAACCATGATCTTCCCTGTCACTGGTACTCCAAACTATTTTGAGAGTGACACCTTAAACTGCGTGACCACCAAAGTGGAAGTAAATGAGTGATTAACTAAGTCTAGGTATCTAGGAACTCATCAGAGTGTTATGACAATCCTTACATCACATTGAAGAGTTCCACTAGTTAAGATGGGAAAGTAAGGAACCAGAGAGAAGACCAGTGTTTTCAGTTTTTCTTTACTTTTGTTTGTCAAAATAAATCAAATATTGCTTGTATACAAACTTCAAGTTTAATTTTCTTCAAATGTTGATATCAAAAGTTGTTGAATATCTGTCACTGAGCATATTGACAATATCTGACAAACTTTTAAATGAAAATAAAAAGTTTTCATTAAATTCCAGGACACCCTTGACATAATATTAAAGAACTGATGATATAATCATGCGAAGAAAGTTAAACTGTGTTTTTGTTGAAGCAATATTTTTTTTTTATAAAATCTGCAAAAACACTGGTCTTTTCTTGTGTTCCCTGCACCCCCAACTTAACAATACTTAATTACCGATTTGTATTGAAACTAGCCTTGATTCCAAACTATACAATTTTAGTTAATTGTTATTATAACATAATTTTAAATAAGTCATAAGGGTCCAAAACATTTTTACAATCAAGAATAAATATAATTTATTTTTTTAAGCTCCAATATGTGAATATTTACTCATTGTGTGCCCTATTTTTCTTAGGACTACAACATCCAATCAATAGATTCTTTCACCTACAGGGTTGTAGTGTCAGTTCTGTTTCTTTTAATTTTCTTTATAAAATGTAGACTACTAATTACTAAGCTAAAGATAGGCCCAATTGATCTAAGAGAGCAATTGTTTTTGATTAATTAGGCTACCTTATCCCACTCCTACATAATATGATTAATTTTGGCTTATTTTTTAAATTCCAAAGAACAAATTTATATGAGAATGACCCTGTAATAATTATTGTAATTATCTAAGTACCGTATTTAAAAATACTCATAATTTAAATAACATTCAATTATTTATTCTTTATCAGATAAGCTTTATGGGAAAAGGTATTTTAACTAGCTTAGGTTAATATAAATATTTAGGCCTATTTAATGTGTTTCTTTTATTATGATTCTAATAAAAAAGAGTTGAAAGCTAATAATTAGTAAAAATTATCCACTTTTGATTAAAGTTAACTAATAAAACAGTTAACTAAAGTCTAATTTATTAATACAAAGTAGGCTGTATTGATAAAATAACAATAACCTTTCATCCTGCCTTTCTTCTCTACCCGTCGAGAATATCTGTTTTCTTTTGCTACAGAATTCTTTACATCTTGAGGTACTAGTACAGCATCACTGTTAACAGAAGAAGTCCACGACGCAAACCTTTTTCGAGGCCCGCTACTGCCACTAGCGCTAGTATTGTCCAATTCTCGTTTCCGCCGCTTTGCGCCGGCCCATGTCCGCGGGGTAACACAGAGGCCAATGTCCGCACTCGGTTGGTTGCTCACTACACTTGCCACGGTGGCATTGTTTGTGTTGCTGTCCACTATTTCCACTTGGAAAGCCTTGGAGTCCACTTCGGCCAAAGAAGATGTGCTGATAATAACAGAGGGGGCCATGGAGAAAGGGGGGGAAATTGCTGGCGGGTTCACATAGCTTACAGCTAGCGGCAACAGTTCTGTTCCTTTTTGGTGTTTCTGTAGCGTTACTCTGCGATCCATACGCTCTAACCTTTGACGTAGCTATAACAAAAAGTAGTTGAGACATTATTAAAAAATGTAACCAGTACCTAGTTAGTGATAATGATATTGCAACAATATTAAGAGAGGATGAAAATTCACTAGGAATTTATTTTAAATACCTTAATGTAACATTGCCAAGGCAGCCTCCTAGTTTTGTTATTAAACTTAAGAAAAATGTACAGTTCCTTGGACTAAAAAAAAACAATCAAACTTGTGCATTTCATAAGCGCCTTCTCTTGTTGCATTATAAGAGAAGTTAATTTGTTGATAAAGACAAGTAGGCCCTTACGTAGATATTCATACCAACAAACAAGTTTATCTTTGAAATCCCATCTTGTTACTATTAATTTAGAAGTGCCTTAATTAGAAGAAGATTAAGAATGCATGCTTTTGTAATAAATGCAGGGCTTTGTATATATTCAACCATTATATACTGTTATTTAAATGATCTTAACCATACACTATATATGAGACACATAAGTCTACAAGCTGATTCATACAACTAGGAAATTGCATTTTATTACTAAGCTTGTGATATTTAAAGAACGGGTGCATTATTGTGAAGAATCAATAGGTAGTAGGGCCTAATGTACAGAATATTAATCTCACATAAAACATCATAACCATCAAACAAAAAGTAGACACAAATATGATTTAGCAAAAAAGAAGGGACCTACCTATTAAATCTAGGCATAATGTAGAATATTCTAGCCAACATATTGGGTTATAGGGTTTTATAATTTTTTACAAAAAAAGATGAGCTCATTTTTTGATCTTCACGCTATTTAAAGACATTTCTACTTTCCAACTAATACCCTAAGCTACTAGGGAAGTTCGGCTTTATTCAAACGTGTTGAATTTATGTTTAGTACCGATAATTTAAAAAACAACAACATTAAAACATGCAAATTAAAGAATGTGAGAGCAGATATATAAAAAATTATCTGTACATCAGAGGGAAAAGCATTAAAGTCCATTTTTAATTTGATAATTTATGATTTTTACACTTTTAAATATGAATTTGGTAGAATAAAGATGGTAGCCTAGTTAAACCTATGGAAAATATGTTTTGTCATTATAACATTGAAATCTTTGGTCAAGCAGTGGTGAAATATTAAATAAAGAGCTTTATTTTGCTGCAAAATTTGACTTAAAAAAATTGGATTACTATCCTACTAATCAAGTGCTGGTACGGTAGTCAAAACCCAGAGATATAAATCTAAACACTTAAGAAAACAAACTTAATAGTTTTACTTTACATCCATTATTGTTTCCAGCCTGTGGCCTGGGTAATTTTTTTTATTTAAGCTACTATATATTTTCCACTACCGGTTCATATGCCTTATAATATAACTTAAGACTAGGACAGGCACAACATCCAGTCCCCGATCGTTAATTCATCACTGTGAAAGGTAAACCCATATTTTCATCAATGATACATTTTTTGGCCGTACTGAAAATGGAACCCAGGACCCTTAGCTCAGTAGGCAAACACGCTACCGAGTGAGCTAAGGTGTCGGAAACTCAATAACTATACAATCCCATTTATTAATTTTAAAATGCCTGTTGGAAATATACGAATACAAAAAGGAATACTACAGGAATAGACCTATTAAGAATTAGCTTTTAATGCCAGGCCTCCACCGTGGTTCGGATCCCACGTTAAACTGTAGGTCCTTCATTTCATCTCGCAATCGCCCTACCATTACACATTAGCTTAAGTGTGTATAACCCGAACGGGTAGTAAGACGTGGTGCTAATAATAATAATAATAATAAGCTTTTTTTAATACCCTTAAAAGTGGTATATTTGATTTGATGTGCAGTATATAATTTATTATTGCTAAAATACCAAAAACAGTTATTGGGTTAAAGACCATGAGTATGCCTACAGTGAATAAATCTTAATCTTCTTGAACAAATTGCATATTTTATATTATTATTAGCACCGCGTCTTACTACCCGTTCGGGTTATACGCACTTACGCTAATGTGTAATGGTAGGGTGATTGTGAGATGAAATGGAGGACCTAGAGTTTAACGTGGAATCCGAACCACGGTGGAGGCCTGGCATTCCTCACATTCACAAGATGTCTTGTCAGAGGTGAAGGAAGGGTTTGGTAATCAGATAAATCTGTGCCGGGACCGAGGATTGAACCCCGGCCGCCAGCATAGAAGTCTGACACCTTACCCCTAGACCGCCAGGTTTTATAGTTAGACCCATAAAATTATCTAGTTATTAAACTAATTTTATTAAAATGATGTGGATCAATAAGTGCAAAATCATTGGGTGGTAGAGTAAAGTTACCAAATATATTTATATACTTTTTTAAATTGATGTAATGGAACATATTACCTATTTTTAGTACTATTTTGGCTATGTTTGGAACTGTGTGATAATGGGATCACGATCAACTTATCATTAATATAAAATTTACTTACTGTAAAGAAACTAGTGTGATCATGATTTACATAATGTAATATAATGTAATAACTTGAGAAAAACACAGACAATAAATTAATACGGGTTGAAAAAATAAATAATCACTAAAATTAAACCCAATCACTTAGGACTGATTAGGCTACAAGTAGGCTACTTGTAATAAAAGTTTAGTGAATAGACCTAAATAAAAATTCAAGAGGCTGGGAGGTTTGAGAGTTCCCGAGACATGGTCAAACTGTCCTGAAGAACTTGTCTACATTAATATAAAAACCAATAAAGTAATAAATAGCCTTGTTGACATAGCCGGCAAAATGATTGTTGGCTAGAACAAGTGGTAAGCTTACCTTAACATTCACATAATGTGAACGTTCTACCCTAGACAACAATTATGTTAAGTGAATGTTAATAATTTTATTATTACTGTAACTCAATACACACACTAGGAAATACACTTGCCAAAATATACATGTAGGCTTACTTTAAACAATCAAAACAAATGTGGGCCTCTACTATTGCCCAGCCAATGATTGTATGTTCGGAGAAATGTTAGCGGAGGCGTACAGACTTTAACAGAACCGAACACAAACATCCTTTGATGCGACGGGCAAAAACCGATAGCTGGTGGATCGGTGACAAACAGAACGAACACATTTTGTTACAATGTTCTGTTCGGAAAACTGTCCACACTTGTATCAAACATGTTCGTGTTCATTTTTTTGTTCTAGTCTAGACGGGGCTTTGTGTGAACATTGATTGAATGTTACAAGAATGTTAAAGTGATCATGGTTCTGGAGTAAATTAATGCTTTGGATGTTTTGCTTGTGTACATATTTAGATTTATTTCAGTGTTGTTAAAAATAGGTTGAGTTAATTAAGTTTAAGTTCTTTTAGTGTCTGGAATGGTAATTAAGTGTAACTAACCACAATTATAAATAATATCTGAACAATATTTCAGTTAGGTAGTAGGCATAATCTTAGTCTGGCCTTTCAAGTGAGATTTTTTAAAAATATTATAAAGGCTACAATAAATTGATTTTTAAAGGACAAGTACTAGATTTTTTGTGTATAGTGTAAATAAAAAATATATTAGGCTAGTCACTATATTTGTTTTAAACCTAAACAATTAGCCTCTTTAAATAAAGGCCCTTGGATGGTTTGAGCACTTATTTGAAGTGTACTGATGTGTCTTTATTAATTAATTTGAAAATTATAGATCAGATACTAAAATGAATCAATTCATAAAACTAAGGGCATAATAAATCATTGTTAAAGAAACCTAGGTTTAGTTTAATTTCCACTAGGTAATAATGAAATAAAACATTGCTTTATTTATGTCCTCAATTATGCTTGTCACAAATTTTAAAAATGCACATTATCAATCAACAGATCATAGCTTTCTTAAGTTTAGAAAACAATATAGTATTATTATTAATAAGTGCTAAATAGTGTGCCAATTCAACCATAAACAGAAGTCAGCAAATGAGTTCAATATATTGTGCACTAGATCTTTGCTCTAAATTTAAAAAAAAGTATTAAAATACTTACTATATCCTACCATTTCAATGCAAAAAATGCTTTACACATCTATTTTATAATTCTCCACAAACTTAATAATATTGTGAAAAAATTCATGGCTGACTTTTATGTGTGTGATCTTTAAGTGCAATAACAACACAGATAATCAACATTTCGGTTGCCATGATATAAACAACGTTAGTCAAAACAAGGCATGCATATAAATTAACTAAGAACACATTCATTAATCAAATCGAATGTATTTAAAATAAATTAATATAAGAAATCATTGCCGCCCTTATAACAATCGTAAGAAAACAAATGAATGATTGTTATTGTTTAACATTTCTTATTTGGCTGCCATCTACTGTTAAAATAAATTACTAAATTTATACACACCACAAAATAGTTGAAAGATAACAAAATTTGTGTCAAATTGGTTAAGAACATTTCATTTTTAATAGTTTAATAGAAGGTAAAAAAAAAAATCATATGATCCTACCGTTTCATTTTCCTGGCGCAAAGAGGAGAGTTGTTTATCTTTAGTAACTAATTGTTCTGACTGTTGTTGAATGAGATCGAGATGAAGCAGCAACAATTCCTTTAAATGTTTCACTTCAGTGTTATCTTGTGCATTTTCTCCCTCGTTTAAGCTAGCATACATATGATCTAATTCACATGAATACGTCACTACACCAGCTTTAGCGTCTTGTGGAACAAATGTATCGACAGTTACTGGCTTAGCGCAAGAAATATGATCGTGAATAGCAGCTACCATGTTGACGGACGCGTCTGTCTTGAAATCTTTAACTTCACCAGTGTTTTCACCATTTACAACCGGCGAGGCGTTTGACATCTTTCCCTTTGTATGGACCAAATATCGTGTCACTTAATAAAGCCACAATAAAGTCTGAATTGCGACTTGCAATACATATAATCCAATTTATGTAGAACATCGACTTTAAAAAACACCGTACAAACTACAAACCAAATTTTGCCAAGTTCTTACTTTATCAAATAGGTAGCAGCACATGTAATGAAAACAAATGATGTAAATTAACAGCTTAACCAACAGAATTTAGTATTTAGACTACTACGCAAAAATAATACAAAAAGTTATAGTAATGTCTGTTGACGTTGGCAATGTTTGAGGTTAATAACATTTTAGAACGTTGTTAGTGACTGGTTGTGAAAAATTTATTGAAACAATTACAACTTAGTTGGTCAGAAAATTGCGCAAGGAGAAATAACCAGGTGTAGAGAGAGGAAAAAACAAAGAAAAAAACACAAGAAAGTTAGGTTAGATTTGCCTAAATATTTTAGGTTTCAATTGGTAGGCTATTTTAGTTTGATTCTAATAAGTGTTTGATAAGTTATTACTTATCTTAAGTTGGCTAAATTTTTCTTATTACATATGCCTAACATTATTTTGTTTCATTAATGTTAGTGTTTCCACATTGAAAAGGTTAATTGAGAAATCAATGTTCAAATGTATTTTTTCTAATTAAAGTTCATGATTAATAATAGAGTAAGAGCGTTATATTTTGTTTTACGCGATGTGTTTATAAATAAGAACACTATCTAATACATATGTATATATTTTACTGTCCATATTTATATGATCAATAGTTGTGTAACACCAACACATTATTACACAAATATTTCTATCTAGGCTAGTCATACTAATTGTATCACAATACACTTTTTTTCCTCAACTAATGTTTTCTCATATAGTCTTCTTAGTGAGATATTACTCTTTGAATAGTAGATTTAACAATTACAAAACTAGGGTTTAATATTTGACTCCAGTTTTTACAGTAATCCCTTTCTTTTAAGCTTACAAAGTTTTATCACTGTTTCATTTATCATGTTTCAACACTAAATTACATAGGGGGCTAACTTTTGCATGCTAACTCATGGTAGTCTACTGTTACACCTGCACCCGCCCTCTCTATGGCTATTAGATGCTACTCTATTGCTTAATGAAATTACATTTCTAACGACACTGAGGCTAGATTTACTTGGGAACACACTATTGTTATCTGTGATCCTATTAGGTTCCTGCACATTTAAACTTTCACTACTATCTAAATTTTATTTGGTGGGGTTTTAAATTGTTTGTTTTTGTATTAGCTAAAGGAAATTTTAATTTACTTAAGCATGAAAGATTTGGTTAAACTAGCCAGCTAAATATTCTAGGCTATCATGATGATATATTTATAAATATTTGCTGAAACAGTAGTTTTAAAATTATACATATCGTACATACCTAATCACACAATTTCCTTACAGGGTAGTCAAGAAACTGAATTTAGCTATAAAAAAATATTCCGTGCTTAATTATCCTCACTACCTTTCTTCACACTTCCCTATCCTTGCATACTCCCTTTGCTTGAACAACAACATCCATACACCAAGTAATACATGCTATTTTATTTGGCCTATTAAAACTCTTAATGTTTCTCTTTTTCACACATTCATCTACGAAATGTAATCACGTTTTATATGGCCTACCCCTTCCTGTTAGTCCACAAACATTACTTTCATATATTTGTTTCATCACTTGAGCCATACTCATCCTCTTAACATGTCCAAAACAACGTAAAAAACTTCTTTCGCATTGACCTATTGGATTCCCTTTCAAACCACACTCCTTCAGCGCCCATACATTACTAACTCTGTACATATGTTTTTTCCACATAGGTGCTACATTTCTTAGATATCTCATTCCAACCGCATTTACCATGCTCTTGTGTTTCTCCCGACAAAACCTATGCTTCACATTCCTAAAATAATCTTGGCGTTAACACACTTTTATTTTCTGCCATCTTTGCCTCTTTTGATACCTACTACTTCATTCTTTGCAATATTCCACTAACATCCAACTACTCTCTGATCTATGCATTCACCCGTCTGTCAATTTCACCAGCTATCCTTCCATTATTACAAAACATTCTGCCCATATACACACAATTATTCACTTGTTTTAACAGTTTTCCATTTACACTAAGTTGAAAATAATTCCCTGATTTGTCCTTATCAAAAACTATCACCTTAGTTTTGAAGAAATTTACACAAAGATCCATTCTGTCTGTCACCACATTCAAATCACTTAATGCATTCAGCAAATCCCTTCTATTCTCAGCCATTAATACGGATCATCTCCATATAGCAGCACACTCACATTCGCTTTGTCAATTTGTACAACAACCACATCCTCACAAGCATCCCTCATACACTTATCCATGAAAACATTAATTATCCAGGATGGGGATAGAACACAGCCTTTTCTAACACCCTATTTAATTCCAAATAATTCGCTCAAAGCTCCACCCACCCTAACACACGCTTTACTTCCATCATACACTGCCATAATTGAATAATTTACTAACCATGCATCCACGCCATACTCTCTAAGAACATTCAACAACATAAGTTACTCCTATTCATCCGATTGGACACCTTCTCCAGATCATTGAATGCTGAATAAACTTTCTTCTTTAGTGCCATACATTTCTCAATCACTTATTGCAATGCAAATATCTGGTCTATGCAACATCTATCTGGCATGAAACCACAGTGCACACCCTAAATCATGCCCACAGTTTTTTCATGCACCCCCTCAATTAAGATTCTTCCAAAAACTTTGCCTGGAATACTCAGCAAACTAATTGCCCTATAATTCTTACATTCACTCTTTCTACCTTTGCCTTTATACATAGGAACAATGATGGCATTCTTCCAGTCATTAGGAATGTTTTAAATCCTAGCACACACATTGAACAACTCACCACATTTTCACCATACATATGCTCAAGATTCTTTCTCTGTCCTCTAATACCATTTTCATCCCAGATCATCTTACCACATTCATCCCAAATGCCATGGATCTTTCCTTGCACACCTTGTTTCGTTATCTTTACCCACTTCCTGAACAGCTTTTTATTTCCTTCAAAATTATTCTGCATTCTTTCTCCTTCTTTCAATCTCATTTGCTCTTTACTCTCCTTTACTACTTTCTTTGCTTTCATCCTTTTCATTTTGAATCCGTCCCACAACCTCTTATGTTCTGCTTCACTCTTCAGAGCAATCATTAGTTGGTATACTTCTTTCTTTTCTCTCACAGATTCTTTCATCTGTTCATTCCAAGATGCATTTCTTTGTAAGTTTCCCACCACAGTGGATCCACACACATCTTTTGCGCACTCAATTACAGCCTCTTTTATTCTGTTAAAAGCACTGTCAATATCATTAGTATTTTGACATTCCATTCATGTGCTTGTAAAGTTCATTTTTCGACCAATACTTTTATCCTGCAACTTTTCCAGAACAGCAAGCTTTCCATCTGAACGAAAGAAAAACAAACTGGAAATCACAGAACACATGTATTTCGCCGCTCCACACTTTTTTTTTGTAGCCCTGAAACATTAGGATGCGTAACAAATGCATACATTTTCCCATCAAGGTCAAATCATCTTGTTTTAAACACCAATGACAGTACTTCACACAAGTCAATTTTATTAAAAATAACATTTTATTTAATGCCTCTACACTGCTCTTTAAATTGTTTGTAAGAATGGAAATTTCTTCTCAAAACGCTAGAAATTAGGGAATTTTGTATTGATCAAACGATGCTACCCCCGTGTGGTTTCCCTCTGTGGATAACAGGTTTTTATTTAGCTCATTTATATTTCTTCCCTTTGATAGTTGGAGTGAGTTGTCCCATCACTCCATCGTGGATCGTGGGGTCCAGGGGGACCAAACCAAGGGGGGGAAAAGGCTCACTCTGCGTGACTACCGAAGGTAATGTGAATCAAATAGTTTGATAGTAGTTTGGAATACACTTTTAATCAGAGCTGGGGAGTCAGTATGCCAAGTTCGACTATATTTCTACTATCCGAACCCGACTCCCTTATAAATGGCTCAGGTATATTAATTAGTAATAACAAATTTACTGCACTAAAATGCTCCAATACAGATTATTTCATGAAAAGATTTTTGACATTGTGAATAAATAAATTTGTCAACCCAAATTACATATATTGGTTGTAAAGAATTTTAAAAAAGTAAAAAATTAAATTGATATAGCCACCATACATTTTTATATTGAAATCTGAGTCGGTACATTTTTACTAACTCAAAAGAGTCCAGCCAAAATTGCTTCCATCTACTACACCACACCCCTGGGTTTTTATCTCTTTAGATCCCACTAATAAGATCCATTTATAAAGAGTTGCATTTTAAATATTACATAAGTATCCCTATTATTATTAATTGATTGTATCACTGTACCATTTTATTAATAGTCACCTCTGTTGGAATAGTGTTGGAAAATTTGAGGGTTTAGCTGTGCTCTGGTGACTAAACTAGAGGTAACACCATAAACTTGCTATAATGCTGACACAATTTTTCCTATAAAATGAGGAAAAAGACAGTCTGAACCAAAACGACTAAACATTTCCAAATCTAATGTAAGTGCGGAAGAAGTATGAAATAAACTTTATTAGTAATTATTATTAGGGAACGTCTTCTTAAGCACTAAACATTTTTAAAATACTGTAGGCAGGCAAATAGGCATTAGAAATATGGGATTTAGAAACTAAAACATGCATTTAAGGAGAAAAAAAACAAGAAAGACGGAGTAAAGTTGATTTTACTACCTGTTATTTTATTACTTGCAGCTAATTCACAGGGCTTTTTTTAGCACAACATTTTACTACTCATTTGGGTTAGACACACATGTTGTATCTACTATTTACGCTAATATATTAGAGGTTAGAGAGGTGGAATTTAGAATAAGTGTGTCTGCACTTGCATGTAGGGGAAGGGAAAAACCAATAAGTAATAAACACCTTAAGTACACCTTACCGATATTTGAATCTTGATTTCTCCATTATCGACAGTCCAGTCTAGTGCGAGAGTTACATCTTAGCCCATTTGACCACTGAAGCGTGTCACATGCTATTAATCACTAGATAATTTTCTAGATTTTCATTAGTGAAATTGGTTATATTTTCAGATAGAATATTTTTTTTTTATAATTTGTAAAGTTGAGTTCTAATTCACACGATGTCAATAGACATAATTTCAAATTGGCAGTTTCCAAATAAGTTGAACTTTTCTCCTGCAACAGCATGCAGTTTCTTTCCAAGGGGTCTGCCACCTCCCATTGTCGTCCACACAATGTACACTTATTGGAAGCTATTTAACAAGTGTTGGTTTATCAAACCTACTCCAAACAATTAGGCTTATGCCACAACTTACCATTTGTAAGAAACTAGACTTTATCTTTCATCATAAAATCTATACCATATTAAAAAGAGGGCAACCTCGCTTAAGCACTTATTTATAACATCGGCAAAAATCAACAGAATAGACAATTATAGAAACTATAATATTAACATATTGTACTTGTAAGAACATGAAATGCGTAATACTGCCTATGTTTTACGATCGGGGAAAAGAAAAGATAAATAGGCAAAATCCTGTCCCTAGTAATTTATTCTACAATATAATGTTTGCAATACATTTCAGAAATTCTATTTTATTAATCTAAACACAACAATGAATTTTAAATTAATTAAATATAGCCTAACATTTATTATTTCAAATGCAAAAGTAAATGTTTAAAAATAATTAGTGATTGAAATTTGTTTACAAGCTTTGCTTCTTTCTTTGCTGCAATAACATTACATCAATACCGTACCAATATACATGTGTACGCTGCACAACAATGTAATTATCATTAAATGGCATGTTAGATAATCAAAGTTCAGATGGTCGGGACTCTTCTCTTCCTTGAAAATGAGGAAAACCTGGAAATGTCGGGTAGTTTAATTAATCCTGGAAACTCACAGAAACTTTGATAATGTTTGTAGATGGACAAGGAATTCTGAAAAATGTTGCAAAATGGAATATCTTACACTAAATCAACTAAGAGGATTGCAATAATTAATTTTAGTATTTTGAACCTGTCATTAATCTTGACAAGTTTTGCATTTTATAATGACGTTATGTGTACTACTAAAAGGGTATGTACAAATCTAGGCATTTGAATCAATTTGCTAATTAGGGTAGGGCATCACTTTAGGTGCCGCTAATACAATGTTTTTCAATTCTATACATGCTCACTATTATTTATAATAGAATTCAATTTTCAGTAAAATTGTACAAATTGTGTTAATTTAACATGAAATACATAGATATATAATGTAATGTAATAATAATAAAGGCACCATAGGCCTAATGTGATTCATACAAGTAAAATTGGTATTAATGATTACAAGTTCTCAAGTTTTATAATAAAAAAAAATTGATAAAAATCATTTAAATTATAACAAAACATCTAAAAAGTTCAATACTTTTTTTTTAAATGAGTAGACTTTTGAGTCAAATTACATTAAAACTATGTGTGGTTAAGCATAGATGATGCGATCATGCATAAATTACATGTATTTGTATTATATTGAGAATTTAAACAGAATTATTTGTGAGAATTGAGAAAATATGAAATATAAAATAAATATGTAAAAATTGAATTTCTTTCTTATCTGTAATTCCCTGTTCCTTAAAAAAATATTGAACTTTTTAGATATTTTGTTATAATTTCAATGATTTTATCACATTTTTTTTATCATAATACCTCATAACTTGTTATTACCAATTCTACATATATGAATCAAATTATAGTGCCCGTATTATTATTATTACATTATATATCTATGTGTTTCATGTTAAATTAACGCAATTTGTACAATTTTACTGAAAACTAAATTATATTATAAATAATCAAAAACGTTCTTTATTAAACTATTAAACATGTTTTTCAAAAACATTTTCACTATGTTCGGTGCTTGTCTTACCCTCCCAATGTTTTTCGGCATGATGTACTCAGTGAATGGCTTTGGCCGCCATTTTATTTTAGTAAATCAGTCGGTTTACAGAAGTGCACCCACTCTTCCCTGGATAAAACTATTCCTTATCCCCTTTCGACGGTTAACATGCTCCTCATAAACTTCATTCTCATGGCCTCCACTTTCCTAGCCTCTCTTATATTCACTGTCCATGTTTCTGCTACATATGCGACAATGGGTACAAAGTACACCCTATATAGCACTTCCTTACACATCAAGGGCACTTCTCTTCATCATAGCGGGTCTCTTACATGACTATAGAACAACTCCCTCCGCTGCCCTCTTCGTATTAGATCCCCTCTACTTCCACCTTTCTCCTTAATTACACTTCAAAAGTTTTACTAGGCCTTATCCTCTTCCTTGTCACTACCATCACTTCATATTTTGCCACGCTAAATTTCATTCCAATCTCTTACATTTCCTCACTTCAATAACACACTTAAAATAGGCTATTAACAATGTGGAGCATATAATTTTTATTTGTTTGCTAAAAATAAGAGCAAGACAAGTTCTTGACAAATTACATCCTTTTTAAAACACAAGACTTACAGGCAAACCATTTAGCACTTCTATCTATCCACATGGGTGATCACATGGTCCAAGGCAGGGCTTGCAATCTCACAGCTCACGAGCCATATTCATTCTGCAAAACATATCTTGTCTGCAATATTTTTATATTACTATTCGATCTGCAGTCAAATATGTACACAGAAATTTAATCTTTATTTTAGTGTGTGTATAATTTTGAGTAACAAAAATACTTAAACTATTTCAAACTGTGCTTTTTTTTTACTTTAAATACTTGATTGTGATGATTTGTATTTGAATAATTTTATAAATACTTTTTTGAGTATTTCGCTGACCTACATAAACATTTGGGAAAATCTAAGTTTTTTAAATATTTTAAATATACATTTATAATTTTAAATTCATTGCATCAAAAAGTATAGAATATATATTTTAATAAGCATACATATTTCTAAAGGCTGTGACCCGCAACACGCCTAAAGTTTGTGAATCTGACCCTTTGACTAATATAAGTTTTATACCACTGATTTAAGGCATCGATCTTTTAATATGAGATACACACACACTCCAAGGATGAGGATGCTGAAGTTAGAATCCTGGCCGTGTACCATAAGAATGATTTTTAATGCGTAGTTTATCACTGTGGTTTTACCACCTCCTTTCCACGCTAACGCAGGTTCATTTATTCAAATTATTTATCATGTCCTTACACCAAAAATCAAGCCATTAAATAACCATTTAGTAAAAAAACTCATGAATTAAAAAAATACATTGTTAAACAAATTGTCACTTGTTATCTTGACACTTTAACAAAAAAAAATAGCATTCATGGAAATCTTTATTGGACTGAAAATATTTTGTAAGTATTTTAGACAAATTTATTAATATATTCGTATATTTTCAGATCCACACCCATGCTCTTAGAAAATGGCAAACTGGAATAGGCCAAATTCATATGATAGTGGAAGAAACCCAAACTACAACTTCCAATCAAGCGAATATTCCAGACGAAATCCACAACAGTATGGAGGGGGGTCTACAACTCTACCTTATTACTCTGCTCCAAACGAAGTGGGTGTGTCTACCTCCGTACAGAATACTACTTTGTATGAAACTCCAGGAGCACCTGTTTTTAACGCACCTACAGATTATATAAATGCACATCAGACGTTTCCATATTTTAACGATACAGCTGACGTAAGTGCTAATCTTCCACAAAGGGAAGCAAATCTTGCTCTTGCAGCTTCATCATCTTTGACTGCAACAGCTGGAGAGTTTATACCAAGATCGACATCTGCGCTGCACTCAAGTTCTCGAAATGTTATGAAAAATTCTGTTTTACATGGTGGCCAAGATCAGCAACAATCAAGACAGCCTGACCAAGACTGGAGAAACAACCGGGTGTACAAAAATTCATTTACGGGCTATAATCGAGGCCAGGGTAACTCCGCAAGGGATGATCGAAACTCATCACAACCTAGGAGAACTAATATGGAAGATGCAAAGAGTCAAGATCGTAGCAGATTATTGGCTGAAGCTGCAGCGTTTCTTATACCCAAACCCAACCAGGCCGTGCCTGGATCTAGTGTCTCTAATGAAAATGCCGGGTCCGTTGATACCAAGTCTCAAAATGATGCCGGAGCTACAAACCCTATGGCGAGAAGGAATTTTGACTCCCAACAAAGATCAGGAGAAAATAATAAAAGAATCTATACCAACCCTAAATATCAAAACAATACAACTTATGGTAACTATCCTAAATCTGAAAACTTCTATCAGAATCCTAGAAGAAACACTAATACTTCTGGCTACACGAAGCAACCACAGTATTACTTTCAGCAAGGAAATGATCCAAGAGAGAGAATGCCATTAACTCTAGAAACGTTTGGGGCGTCTCAGAGCTATGGTAGAAATCATCGTACTTCACATAGCAACTCTGGCGGGGAACCTTTCAAAAATAAAGAAATTTTAGTGAACCAATCAGCTCTGAAAAGAGGAGCATTTCATATAGAAAATAATGGTAAGATACTTTTTACATTTCTATTTAGATGTCTATGTACAGTCCAATTTTCATATTAAGGGCCTCTTAAAAAATACAAAAATTTTTGTGGCTAAAATTGACAACATTTTACTATAATATAATAATATTTAGCACCGCGTCTTACTACCCGTTCGGGTTACACGCTTTAGGTACTAATTACTCTAATGGATTAGGAATTGGGAAGGTTGAATTAGAGGAAGTGAACCCGCATTTGCGTGGAGGTAGAGTGTAAAACCATTTAGGAAAAACCACCCCCAGTTCACCCGACCGAGATTCGAACATTTTACTATAGTAATATAGTTAAAAATCGCTTTAAAATTTACCTACCCTTTGGCTAGTATGGAATTTACTCTGTGCTGAGTGAGATATTTTCTAGTAGAGACTTGATTAATTTTTCTTCCACCCCTATATTAGCTATAATTACTAGTAAAATATACAGGAAATCACATAATCACACACAAAATAAGTTTTTAAAAGATTTTTTATTTTGTGAGAGTCAGTAAAACATGGATGCATGTGCCAATATAGAATATTTTATTTGCAATGTATTTGCAATGTACTTGCAATTATAGTAGTTATATATACATTTATTAGCAATAAATATACTGTGCCACTGAAGTGGTCTAAGCAGTGATTAGTGATGTCACCACAGATTTCTTGCTTACTAGTCAAAAGTGTAAGTTAATATATGTGACTTAGTGTTGAAGTTAGATGCCATGGTAAGTTATGTGATACGTGTTAAAATTGCTTAAATTAGAGTGTGTGTATATATATATATATATATATATATATATATATATATATATATATATATATATA
>CABEEJ010000103.1:216850-328311 GCA_901482245.1 Timema douglasi
TATATATATATATATATATATATATATATATATATATATATATATATATCCAAATCAGTGGTTGCATGGTTTAACACATCAGTCTTGTGTTAGACTGAATTGCTTGTGACTAGGAGATCGAGGTTCAAATCCTTGTCGGGTGTATTTGAGGTGGTTTTACCTAATTGGTTTCCCACTCTACCTTCACACAAATGTAGGTGCATTTCCTCTCAAATTACACTTTCTTTATCCCTACCCCATTAGTATGACTAATGTATGTGTTTAACCTAAAGGAATACAAAGACGCGCTGCAAATAAAAAATAGTTCACAAGCATGGTACATTTTCTAAGTAGGGTCAAGAAGGAAAGCAATGCCAGGAGACCGTCTTGCATAGTCCACATTGCTAGTCCTGTGTGGTAGGACTGCACAAAGAATAAACATCTTCATTTTCTCCACGCTTACAACATAGTCCTGAGTCTGATCAAACACTCCAGGAAGTGCCAATTTAACAAACAGTGATTGTAATGGGCGCTACATCATTTTAATAACTTTTAGAAGATAAACATCATTACTTTAAATAAATGTAATGTCATTTTAAATGATTTGATACAAGTAAATACAAAAATATTGTAACCTTCACTACATAACAAATACTACTAATACAAATATGTAGTGTTAAACATCACAAAACCTACACAGGTGAGCACGCATACACAGGTGTCAGTCTTGTAGTCTCAGGTTTTACTTAACTGGAGGTTCAGCTACTAACTGAGTGTGCTGAGGAGGCTTTTCCTAAATTATTTTTAACTCTTCCTCTACACAAATGTCAGTACACTTTATTTTAATTCTACCTACTTCATATTTACCCCACTAGTCTAAATATTCCGAGAGCCTGGGTAGTAAGATGTGGCACGCATAGAAAAAAAAATTTGCACTCGTGTAACTTGAAAAGTATAAAGGCTGTTGAAAATCCAGATTAACACTTCTTCATTTAGAGCAAGTCACAAACAAACACCCGGGAGGAACATATCAATAAAAATAACAGGTTAGTTTTGCACTATTAGGAAATATCTGTCACAAGACATTTCTATGCATCTGGTTTAATATTTATATGTAAGAGTCCATGTGTACAGGCGTTTCGTGATGTGTGACAAGCATGATGCACATCCTGGGTGTTGGTTTTTATACAAGCAACATATGCCGCTCGTCATGAAAAGGGTGAAAGGAAATAAAAAACAGAGTCCAGGGTTGCCAGTCTCTTCTTTTCTACCACTCTTGATGGATCCATTTATAGTTGCCATTTCAGGAACAAATATAGCGGTAGACAATAAATACCCAACCACCAATAATAAATACACTTACATCCTGCTTCACAAGTACACTGATACTGGCACTGAGATACACTGAGGTTCCAATACATGTGACGTAGAGGCTGGTTGACCTGCAGTCTCGACAACATGGCGACACAAAAGCTGATGTCTGTATAAAATGCCCTATTGAATATAATGTATATAGGATCGTCTTACGTCATTTTTGACGTGTCATTCTCTGTGTTACAGCGACACACTTTTCAGTTTGTGACGATATAAATGATGCATGACAGTGTATAAACACACTCATTGTCTCCTGTATATCTAGAGAACTTGCATCACGAAATGCCTATATAAAAGGGACCTAACATGTATTTATTGTATGACCCATTGTACCATTCTCATTTCTCAGGCACATTGAAGAAACTGAGCAGTTGTTTTTAAAACTGCTCATATTTTTGATATGAACGTTCCAGATGACGAGGCAAGTCAGAGGGAGCGCCTTGTTGAGCAGTTGACTAAAGGCACACTGGAATGCTTGGTATGCTGTGACCGAGTTCGCCAACAAGATCCTGTGTGGAGCTGCAGGAATTGCTACCACGTGTTGCACCTTAAGTGCATCAAGAAGTGGGCCAAGTCTTCCAAAGTTGGTCAGTATCAAGCCCCATCTATATTCTCTGTATCTGTAAGGTCAGTAGTCTGCAAAAAGAGAGAGTGATTTCACTGTAACACATTATTCTGTCCACATAGTGCTGATCTGTAAATTCATAGTCTGTAGCACCATGTAGAGATTAGGTGAACTTTGACTTCATTAAGACCTGCTTCAGTGGCTGCATGGTCTGAGGCGGCACTCTCACGTTAAACTAGACTGCCAATGATAGGAAGGCTGGGGTTTGAATCCCAGGCGGGTATAATGAGGGTGGTTTTCTAAAATGGTTTTCCACTCTCCCTCTAAATTCAACCTTCCTTAACCCTAACTCATTAGATTAATTAGTACCTGAATGGGTAGTAAAAGAATAAAAATAAACTTTACTAAAGGTTCCCTACAGATGGCTACAAAAACCCAACCATAGGTAGATAAATAAATGAACATATAAATTACACTAAATGAAACCGTTGCCTTTTTCTAAACTATCTTATTTTAATTTATCTATTTTTGATAGCAATTCATAAAAAAAAACAAGTTATTAAGGTTACCGATATTTTAACTAAAACCCTGAACAAATCAAAACACTTTGAAGATGTCAACTGTGTTTAAATAATTTTCAGAAATTGGTTTGTTCAATGATTGTGATTGACTTTTCCATTGGGTGACACAATTTTGCTTGATTAAAGATACAGAGTGTGTACACAAATAATATATTTCACAGACCTAAGGGTTCTTAAGGCTACAAGGCGTACTGAGCATGTAGATGAGGCTTTATGTTAAAGGTTACTTCCTTTTGTTAATATTAAATCACAGGCCTAGAACTTATTGAACTTATTTGAGGTATAAGCCGGTGTGTGCATTTGAAAAGCTTTTCTCACTAGCTTCTTGAGTTTTAAAATCTAAATTAATTTAATTTTAGCAAAATTATACAAAAGGTACAAATATATTTTAAGGTTTTTATATTTTTTCAATACAAATTCTAATCCCACTCTGCCTCGTAGCTGCAAATTTTTTTTAAATACCAAGACTTGATGACTAGATCAAATTTTTTTTAAAAAAACCATAGCTCTAAAACACAAGACACTTATTTTCTTTGAGTTTGATTATGTTGTACCTCAATATCATAAAGGCTCTACATATCCCCAAATTAGGTTACACAATCCTTAAATAATCTGTGAAGTCCACGTTTTCAATTCCAGGCAAACCCAATTTGAACTGGTGAAGTTTTCTCAAATCCAAATCAAATTTACAAGATTTTTTGTTTGTTTTATACTTGAAAATATATTAAGTTGTGCTTCTTTAGTTGTCTTTATGCACTATAGTCTATACTAATATTATAAAGAGGAAAGATTTGTTTTTTGGTTTGTAATTGATAAACTCAAAAACTACTGGACCTATTTAAAAAATTCTTTCACCAATATAAAGCTACATTATCAGCGAGTAACATAGGCTATATTTTATTTTGAAAATTAAATTTATTCCTCATAAAAATGTCGATAGTCACTCATATTTTATGGTAGAGTCCATGATGATTCTTCAATATGTATGTTGAAAATAATAATGCAGAGGGGGGTGGAGGGTCTAGTCACTTATAAAATGTTTTATTGCTCATTCATTTGTAATATTTTATTCTAAACCTAATAAAATATTTTTTATGAAATTTAACTAACTAAAATTTTTCCATGGGATTATTAATTTGCATCCAACGCCTTAGCTCATTCGGTAGTATGTCTGTCTACTGAGCTAAAGTTCCTGGGTTCGATTCCCGGCATGGCCGAAAGTTTATCATTAGTGAGATGTGGGTTTACCCTTTCATAGTGATGAATTAATGGCCGGGGGCTGGATGTTGTGTCTGTCCTAGTCTTTAAGTTAGATTATAAGGCATATGAAGCTAGGACAGCGTTAGCAAGCCGGTAGGGGATAATGTATGGCTTAAATAAAAAAAACTGACCCATACCACAGGTTGGAAACAGTAATGGATGTAAAGTAAAGTAATTATTTGTAATGTATATAATAATTAAGAATGCTAGTATTGAACTTAAATTGAGTATTTTGGCTTTTCATATTTTTATTGGCGGAGTTTCATAATTGTCGAAGCCAAAATTATTTTTTGAAGCATAGGTTTTTTTTAAGCCAAACAAGTTTCAAAGCTATGCATACCCCTGCAATCCTTTGATGAAGGACACTGATGGAAATTACTTAAGATGAGTTCCAGAACATTATATTTCCAAAATATATTTTTAAAATAATGCTTTATAGCTACTAAATTCTTGTTATATCTAATGCACCGTACAGAAACTGGATGGCGCTGCCCTGCCTGCCAGAATGTCACAGAGAAGGTCCCACAGCTGTATCACTGTTTCTGCAGCAAGGCGATTGAGCCCCAGTGGAATAGACAAGATGTCCCACACACTTGTGGTGAGATGTGTGGCAAGACTCGTGACAAGCCGGATTGTGTGCACCGTTGCACTCTTCTCTGCCATCCAGGACCATGCCCCCCTTGTGTTGCTCAAGTAAACAGGTGTGTTCCTTTCTAAACTTGTGACTGGATTGGGAAATAAGGTAATGGCGGGGATAATATTTATGAAGTAACTAACATCCTTAATTTGGCAGTTAGTTCATCTTACGTTTTATAATACAACAACTCAAAATGTGGACCAGCCAGATATTAAGTTAGTAAAATGACAATTATATAACTAACTAGACTATTATTGGCACTGCGTCTTACTACCCGTTTGGGTTATACCCAAACTCACCAGAGACCACATGACATATATTCACTCGCAATGACAATTTCCTGTGTTTGTCCTTTAAATGTGACCAACTTAAATAAGAGTTTGTATTCAAAACTTATAATGTACATAAACATATAGTTAAAACTCGTAACTATTTCACCAGGCATGCAAATTTCATTTAGGGACAAACAGCCGGTGCATGAACCAGAGTTCATCTGAAGACAAACTAACTAAACCTTGATTTTGTTTTAAAAACAATTGTTTATCAATTGTCATAGCTAAATTTTATTTGGGTAGTTAAGCTTTAACATATATTTGTTGTCTGTGACCTGGCGGTCTAGGGGTAAGGTGTCAGACTTCTGTGCTGGCGGCCGGGGTTCGATCCTCGGTCCCGGCACAGATTTATCTGCTTACCAAACTTCTCCTTCACCTCTGACAAGGCATCTTGTGAATATGGGGAGGGCCAGGCCTCCACCATGGTTCGGATTCCACGTTAAACTGTAGGTCTTCCATTTCATCTCACAATCACCCTACCATTACACATTAGCGTAAGTGCGTATAACCCGAACGGGTAGTAAGACGTGCTAATAATAATAATAATAATAATAATAATAAAATATTTGTTAATTCAAGGTCAATTTGACTCAACAGCTTTCTAAGAAACTTTATTAAGCTCGACTTTCATGTAAAAACTTTAGCTTTGAAACCCATTTTTTTTAAATATAGATATTTTGAAATACGCTTACTCAATATTTCCTCCATGTTGATTGTAGACAATGCGGCTGCGGTGCAACATCAAAAGTGGTGAAGTGTGGTGGAGACAAGCCACTACTTTGTGACGCTCTGTGTGGCAAGGAGCTAAACTGTAGTGTGCACAAGTGTGCCAGGAAATGCCACATGGGAGAGTGTGGCAATTGTGAAGAAATTGTCAGCCAAGGTATAGTAATGATTTAAAGACCCATATTTGTGGTAAATAAAATAATTATATTTTGTTGCTAAGTCTGTAAATAAAAGGCATGTTTTGGCAAAAAATTATAACTAAAATCTACTCATATTTAAGTGTTACAGTGATATGAATAGATAAATTACAGCTACATTTTAAATTTTGCCTTTGGTCACAATTTGACTGTCATAATAACCAGATTTATTTACATCCATTACTGTTTTCAGCCTATGCTCTGGCTCAGTTTTTTATTCAAGCCATATATTTTTCACTGCCGGCTTGCTAGTCTAATCTAACTTGATTAGAACAGGCACAAAATCCAGTCCCCAACCGTTAATTCATCAATGATAATTTTTTTGGCTATGCCAGGAATCATGCTCGGTATACAAATACTCTACCGAGTGAACTAAGGTGTTAGATGTTGGGTCGCAGGCAGTTGGAAGACCCGGGAGGGGCTAACCGATACACCCGTCCCCGGAGGGGGTGTCGTAATATCTAGATCAAACAGATGATTTATTACTTCTTTATTAGTGGTCTTTAGTAGAGTGAAACACTTTTTTTGGACTGGAAATTTTAATTTGATGTAGGAATATTAAGAAGAAAATTATAATAGTGCGTTTGGTACTATTTTTTCTGTCAAGAACTTTGTCGTCTGTTACTTAGTAAAAGTGGTTATATTTTGAATATCATTTTAACTCTAATTAAAATTGATATAATTGACCATTATTCACAAATAAAAGACCAAGTGATCAATTTTGATAAGATATTGAATTAAGTTTTATTTTGCATATGTATAAAGCATTTAAAAATGCTAAAATGGACTCTAAACATATTTTGATATTAATTTTAACATCATAAGTAGAAATTCATAAAAC
Source organism: Timema douglasi (assembly GCA_901482245.1). Lineage (NCBI taxonomy): Eukaryota > Metazoa > Arthropoda > Insecta > Phasmatodea > Timematidae > Timema > Timema douglasi. The sequence continues at coordinate 223,343 of CABEEJ010000103.1, forward strand.
ACCCAACAATATTTCGGTGTTCCTAGTTACAGTGCGGAAAATTATGGCTAAGATTTTTATATACCTAACAAACCATATCTTTAAATATTTTCCTCTGGTCACAATATAGCCCTTATATTAAAGTTGTCCAAACAAATCTTTACCAATGTTCTTAAGTGGAGAGAAATATATTTCCTAGATTGAGTTACCTTTTTTAGGTTATTTAAATGAGATAGTTAATTCACATCCAAACCAATAAAATTAAATTTAAAATTAAATTGAATGTCAATGAGTAAACTTCATGAAAAGATTGTTACTTGATAGGCTCTTGATTGGATAGGGCTATGTTTATTTAACTGTTGACATGTGCTTAGGCTATCTACAACTCATGTGAGTGACCTGGTGGTCTAGGAGTAAGGTGTCAGACTTCTGTACTGGGGGTCCGGGGCTCAATCCTCGGTCCCGGCACAGATTTATCTGATTGCCAAACCCTTCCTTCACCTCTGACAAGACGTGTAATTAATCACAACTTGTGAATGTGTGGAATGACAGGCCTCCACCGTGGTTCAGATCTCACGTTAAGCTGTAGGTCCTCCATTTCATATCACAATCACCCTACCATTACACATTAGGGTAAGTGCGTATAACCCAAACGTTTAGTAATAATAATAATAATAATAATAATACATCTCATGTGATTTTGCTAAAAGCCCTATCACTTTTGTTTTTAATAATACTTGTCTTAAAAAGTTAATAGAACTTAATTTTTTATTCATAGGCATATAGTTTTGCATAAAATACTGGTAAAACACATATTTTGTGGTCCAGAAAAACCTTAAAAAGTCGGGTGAGTTTCAAATTACTTTCTTAAACTGAAGAAGCTGGTTTTGACAGCAAAAGCTTGTCTTTAAAAATGTGCCAGTATTTTTTTTTAACAATGTCTATTTCAATATCACTCAAGTAAATATGGTGGCTATGAACCTTGATTACTTAATTTTTTGGGTTTTTTTTAGATACGACTTTGTTATTTTACCAACTAATCAAGCATCTAATTTATACCCTCTTTGACTAAAAAGACTAAATTGTTGAAGATGGGGAGATCAGGGTTTGATACCGGTCGGGTGTACTGAGGGTGGTATTTTTTTAAAAATGGTTTTCTATTCTTCCTCCACACAAATGTGAGCACACTTCCTCTAAAATTCAACCTTAATCCCTAACAGATGGTAAGATGTGGTGCCAAAAAAAAAAAAAAAAAAAATATATATATACATAACTCCATTTAAAATTTGTATAAAATTGTGATTTAAAGCCCATACCTTCATATTTTTATTCAAGTAACATTTTTTTTAGATATTTTGAATCACAAATATCTGAGAATTCCAGAATCCCATCTCTAAACCCACCTATCCCACCACAATCTCACTGAATTAAAAATTTTATCTCTGTAGCATGCCATTGTGGCAAAGAGTCTCGGAAGATTGCCTGCGACCTCACCTCAGTCGGGGTGACAAACTTCTCCTGTGGAGGGATTTGTGAGAAGAATCTGACATGCGGGAACCACCAGTGCACTTTGGTGTGTCACACTGGCCCCTGTGGAGAGTGCGAGCTCTCCCCCGATAAGATCACACACTGCCCTTGCGGTAAAACCGAGCTTAACAGCAGACCAGGCCAGAAACAGCTGTCTGGATACCATTCCCAACTGTCCGCTCATCTGTGGCAAGAAGCTAGCTTGCGGTCAACCCAGTGAGTTTAATATACCTAAGTTCTAGTATAGTCTCTTTTCTGACCCCCTCTTGATAATAGGTGATTGTAGTACTCACATAGACTTTGGGTCTGGGTGCTAGCTCTAGAAGAGCTCCACTAGTTTTCTGATGACTCCGGGGGCTTGTTTCACAAAAAATACGTTGGTTTGGGCTGTCTTCGTTACCTGCGGGTCTCCCTGTCTGATGTACGGGATGAACGTGGGCGGAGAATTGATAGGTTCTGGGTGCTTTCGTTATGGGCTTATGGTAGTAATCTGGCCCTACACTTTTTGATAGGACCCATTTGAGTGCAGTGAGGAGAAAATTTGTAGGAAGGGTTTGTTGAGTTACCGCGCTAAATCAGGCGGAAGACAGGAGGGAGGGTATGGCCAGTTATCGCAGTGAACTGGGTGAGAGGCAGGAAGGAGGGTTTGGCGAGTTACCGCAATGAACCAGGTGAGAGGCAGGAAGGAGGGTTCGGTGAGTTACCGCAATGAACCAGGTGAGAGGCAGGAAGGAGGGTTTGGCGGGAGGCAGGAATAAGAGTTAGGATAGGCAGTTTTGACAAGGAAAGCACACGCAAACACTAATTTGCGGTTTATTTCCCTCAAGAAGGTTGTTGTTCAGGGTGGAGCTGTGCAACGAATGGCCATCAAGCTGTTTATCTGCTCTTTTTATTCACCCTAGTCGGCTAGGTCAGGAGGACTCGGCTCATTGCCGAGCGGACATGAAGAATGGGAGGGGGTGCTTGGCTAGCGACCTTAGAGCCTTGGGGGCTAAACTAAGAAGGGGAGAGAGGAGTAGAACGCGACACACAGTCTTGGGGATGCAAGAGCGTTACAGAGAAAGATAGAGTAAAGGGGGAGTAACAGCTCTATTTTGAGTTTAAAATGTGAATATATAATGTAGTTATTTAGGAAATAAACCTCTTTTCACTTTTTAAGGTATATTTTGTTTTACATGAAGGAAAGTGAAGGAAATCGGTTATTCGCTACCCCTTTCTTTTTTCTCTTTTTTGTGATTTTTGTTTCCTCTTTTAGGAAGTTGTGTCAATATGAGTGCCTCTCTCTTTAAGGAAAACCTCTTTTCGATTTTTGAGGTTTGTTGTTATACGTGATAGACTATACAGGAAAGGTGGATAGAAACATATAAAAGGGAATGAACACAACATGGCTTTAACAACGAAAATAACACAGTTTACACTTTAGATTGATGCCACCAGACAAGGAGTTAATGGCTGCCTCTCGAAGAAAATTTATCGCTACCGCTCAATCCCCTTATCTGGGTTTCATTCTAACAGGTATCGTCAGGAAAGAGTTTGAAACCCACACTGCAATTTCCTAAAAGAAGAAACCAAAATACACTAAAGGGAGTTCCAATAGAACAGAATGAGTAAGACCTAGGTCAAGAGAATGGGCAGTAACAATCCATTTTCTTAGGAGAGATTCATTACCTCTTTGTCAAATGGTAGCAATGCAAAGTTAAAAATGGTGTTCTTCTTTACATTGTAAAAGTCATATTTGTTGGTTCTTTTTTATATGAACCCTACAAAAAAGGGTAAATTGTTATATCTCGGGTGTTCAGGTAGTAGTTTGTATTTTTAGCAGAGCAAGAAACTCTCTATATACATATATTCCTGCTCTGCCAAATTATATAGCTATATAATATATTTTATCTTTATTGCTAGTTAAAATTGTTTCTAAATATTTAAACTCATTAACCCTGCTAAATGATAAGTTGTTCACAGTAATTTCTAAATTATTGTCTTCAATCTATGTTCTCTTTGTGATAATGTAGTTGATAAAACCTAAAAAAGTGTTGATTTGATGGTAAAAAAAAACTTAAACAAAGAAACTATGTTGGATTTGCACAATATTACTAGATTACTAAAGTTGTATTGAATATATTTACAATTTGTTGGCACTAAAATGAAAAGGTTAAATAATAAATAAGAGTCATAATGAAAATTTGCCAGATATTGAAAGTTCTCATTTTGTTTAAATGCCTTTCAAAAATAAGGATATTAAGATTGATTTTAGATTCTATCGATAATAGTAAAAATGAAGTGTATCAAGGAATCAAATTTGACATCCTTAAAACAAATTGAAAATATTTAAATGTATCTCATTTATCTATTACTCTATTAATATACATATTTGAACAGTCTTAATTTAATGTCATATTTATTTTAACCAAGCTTAGTAATTTGTTTGGTAGTACATATCTGCTTGCTTTCCAGACAACCCCCACCATTGCAAAGAGAAGTGTCACAATGGCAAATGCCCTTCATGCCCATTAAGTACGCTTGTGAAGTGTCGCTGCGGCAATATGGACAGAGAAATCCCGTGTATTGAGCTCACCACACGAGCTGATGATGCCAGGTGTGAGAAAAAATGCACCAAGGTATGGCCTTTTTAATCATTATATTGCATTTAATTGTCCTATCATTTTTTACCCTTTACCTTTTCCTCCCTTTTGTATTTTTTGGTTTATTCTTTTTCAGAAGTTGTGCTGCTTATTTTACATTCCTTCCTAATGCATTTCGATAGAACTAAACATGGTTGTGGGGCTGGGGGAGGGTTTTTTGTAACTATTGATTTTTCATCAAGAGATAGTTGGTATACTTCTTCGTCCAGTGGAAGCAATGTGTAAATTAATTGTGTTGTTAAATTATTTTTACATCATTAATAAATTACAAGTAGTGACTGCATGAGAAGATGAAAATAAATTTAAATTTACAAAATAAATGAAGTTGTGTAATATTATAAAAGAATGAATAACTAAATGTTTCAGTCCAAAATAAACCTCTCTTATCTTTTGGTCATGCCCGTTTCCTTAGTTTTGTAGGTTGACTACAATCGGCCAAGTGTGTAGACGACTAGTTTAAAAGTGCAAACATCATCTTTAGGTCTGAAGAAAAACAATGTAAAATTAGGATATAAATAAGAAGTAGGTTATAGCTGGGTGATGTCGCTAGAGTAGCAAAATGCTATAAAAGTTGTGGGTGAGAATGATATTAATCAAATGAATTGATAAATATATGAGGATTAGAAATTAAAAATAGTATAGAAAATGATAGGAACACAAGAGAAAAAAATAGGAAGACATGAGGTTCTATTCTTCTTGACTTTGGCCCGAGCAGGTCTTTAACTACTATGGAAGGAGGACAGGACGTTTAGTGTGTAAGGTATTTTTTTTTTAGCTTTGATTTTGACATGTTGGTGTAGTTTGCTGTAAATCTATCATATTTGAAGTCAGTAATATGCTCAGAATAATGAACAAAAAGGCCCCGGCTGGTTTTCCTAATGTTTGCAGCCTTACAATTGCAAGTTAATCAGTAAATGCCACTCTTACTGGATTAATTTTTGGAGTTGAGCTTAGAGTTGGTAATATGCCTTTTGATAGTGTTATTAATTCCAAAAGCGACTCTGATATTTTGTTTTTTTGAGAAGATTTGTTAAACTATTGGTTTCATTGCCTGTGTAGTCTCACCCCTTTCTGTTTCTGTATGTACTAGTTGTGAGCCAATGGATCTATCAGGATGTCTTTGGCTGAGAATAGAGGGAGGGGGGGGGGATGACATGAATTCTTGTTTGGGTTTGTGATTGACTTTAGACTTGGCTTTTAAAAGTTTTATTAATACTATTAGAGAAGCGAGTGACCGAACAAGGTGTGATGAGGTTTACCTAATGGCCTGTCTGACTGTTAGGCGGTCCCTGCACGATCGTTGAACCTGGTTCCTTGAGCTCGAGTGGCAGCCCTGACCGGTACTTGACGAACTTGACTACTTAGCCCGCTTGACCCTGTGACAGGCAGCAGGACCTCTTAGATTAAGACCTTCTCTAAGGAGCTCAAAACCTCACCCTTTTAAACTGGGCCGCTGGCCTGGTTCCTAGCTTAGGACTGGTGACACCTCCTAGATTATGTCAGTTCCTCTGGTTTGTCTGTTTATTGAATCATCATAACAACCTCGTAATATCCATTATGTCATTCGCCAATCACAAAAAAATATTTACACAAACATGCCTTACAATTGAGGCCTTTCAATGACAGTAGTTTATTTGATACATTTAGGTTGAGTGAGGTTATCAGGATGATTTGCGAGAGTAAATAATTTGGTTAATTGAGATATCTGTTTTTAGAGAATCTGAATACTTTAATCCTGATAAGAACTGCAATAATTATTGTAGCAGATGTAAAATAAGCTGGTATATCAACATCTCTTCTTACTGTAAACATGTGATGTGCTCACACAGTGAAACCTAAAAATCCAATAGTAATTATTGTAAAATTATTCTTACATTTCTGAAGGCTTTATTTTTACCACTTTCATGACAAATAATATGGGAAATTATTCCAAATCCAGTTAGAATTGAAATGTATACTTCTGGATGCTCGATGGGGAGTATCCATTGGATTGATCTATTTGTTTAGTTTAGTTATGTTTCGATTCAATTTTAAAATGTTTCTTTGAGAGGGGGATGCTTATTATTCCATGAATGAGGTTGTTGAAAGTTACGGCCACAATAGACTAAAAAAAGACGGCGGTGATAACTATATACATGAAAAAAGGAAAACATTGGCAGGTTACTTAATGAGCCTCTTTTAAATGGTTCACAACACGTCAGATTCACACCAGTGAATACAGAAATACAGTTTTAAATTTATGGAATAAATTTAAATATGTGGCTATTTCTTTAAACCAAGAAAATACAAAGATACTAGCGCCCAAGTGGCAACAGGAAGCATTAAGTACTCTATGACATAATTTACGTTTGAAATTAAAGTTTTTAGAAAAACATTACCGATGCCTACACTGACAAATTTCCATTACAAACTAAACCAAACATAGTATTTTAAGAAATCCAAACCCATCGCAGCAGTTTATATTTTATAGATTTAAACAAAGATATTATAAGCCATCCTGGCTAGATAACATCCTAGTCCTGAACAGGATTTCTCATGGAAGTGGCGATTGTAAATGTCTTTGATATTGTATGTGGTCCCTCGTTATATAGATCTGGTTGCAGGATGGGAAGGTGGAATGTGTTTGTCACGTAGGCCGGGTTCTTGTTGTCTTGACCATCTGCCACTGCATTCGACTAGTTTCCAAACATGAACTCCTTGACACAAAATGAGTAGAGCTATGCTTGTTTGGTCACATACACCAATCCATGTGTCCACACATAAGAGTGGTCTTCTAATAGTAAAGCAGGGGTGCAGAATATGTCCGAACGAGGTTCGGGGGAAATTAAAGCAGTCCTGGGGAAATTTGGGGCAGGGAAATGTCCAGTAATCTTGTTGATGTTTTTAGTACATTCTGGTACAGATATGGTAGTTTCATTTTTATGAAAAACTAAGGCCGATGACACTCAACACCCACACTATCAGTAGTGAGGCAGTGTACAAAAAGTTGCGGTGTCTACGGGCTAATATAACTTGTCAGAGTTCTAGATAAGAAGTCAGAGGTTGAGATAAGAGTCAAAGGAAAAATCTAATAATTCAACCTGGCTAAAGGTGTGATTGAGTGATGAGTCATCAATCACCTACCCTACCGCAGGCGTTTGGTAGCTCAGGCAGGCGAGGGAAGGGTGAGTGATGTTTTGTTTTAGTGTGAGTTCAGTCACCCTTATATCGCGGCCTAATTAAGCAATATGCGCGCAGTTTATTTAAACTTGTGACATGCTTGTAATAATTGTGTAACCATAAAAAAAATTTAGTGGACCTATTAGGGTTTGTACATTGTACAATAGATACATGTTTATAAATTAGATGGTTTAGTGAAACAAATGTTTATTATGTCAACTGTGCTTATTGTTAATGGTGTGGCAGACGTGATTAATTCGGATGTCACGTATCTAATAAACATCCCAAGAAAAACCTAGAAGTGATAATTAAGGGATTATTGCAAGTTTTGTAAAACGTAAATTATGTTATCAGGAAAAACTTATGGTCATAAATAGCGATAGTATTTCCCCTAGTGTGGTTTATAGTGATAGACCTTGCAATAGTGGCGAGTCTACGAAAAAATGAAAGCTATATTATCTTCTACCATATTTTGGGGTTTGGAAATGAAGGAAGTAGCTTGCCAAGGTCAATTATTTATTAACATCAGCCTATCTGTTGTTAGTAACCAAATAAAGAGTAGAGATTAGATGGGTGTTGATTAAAGAACATTTAGGGTGTGTCAATCGAATAGAACATTAAAGGGGATTTAAACAGAAGTTTCAAGGGGTTTTCAAATATACATAAATTTTAAGGGGCTTCAAACATAGCCACCAATAAGTAGTATTAGAGCTCTAAAATAAATCTCACTTGGAAAGTTAAAAGATTATTTTTTAAGGATTTGAGTCTCAAATTTGAAATTTCCTCAAATCTTGAATATACTTAAGGATTTGAGTGGTCCATAGTAAAGATCTTATCCTCAACCTTGGTTTCAACTTTGCTTTGAGTGTTTAAATTCTTGTTTCACATTTAAAAACTACCCACACACACAACCCAAAAATAATTTGACCTTTTAATACTTAAACTCAAAACTTTTATTCTAATCCTTAAATATAGGTGACCTGGCGGTCTAAGGGTAAGGTGTCAGACTCCAGGGTTCAATCCTCGGTTTGGGCACATATTTATCTGATTGCCAAACCCTTCCTTCACCTCTGACAAGACGTGTATTAATCACAACTTGTAAATGTGTGGAATGCCAGGCCTCCACCGTGGTTCGGATCCCACGTTAAACTGTAGGTCCTCCATTTCATCTCGCAATCACTCTACCATTAAATATTAGTGTAAGTGTGTATAACCCGAACGGGTACTAAGACGCGGTGCTAATAATAATAGTAGTAATAATAATAATAATAATAAAGTACTTTATTCAAAAAGAGTCCTGTTTACTTAACTAATTAAAATAAATACTTTCATGTTTGTTTTGATAGAAACGTGCATGTGGCAAACATCGTTGTAACCAGCTGTGCTGCATTGACGTTGATCACGTATGCCCCATGGTGTGCAACCACATGTTGACCTGCGGGCAGCACCGCTGTGATGAACCTTGCCACCGCGGACATTGCCGCCCCTGTTGGAGGACAAGTAGGTGGAACTGTCATATAACCAGGTTTCATTGTTAGAGATGAGTGCATACTTTTAGATGAACTTAAGATATGTTTTGCTTGCTTTACCTTCTTTGGTGGCCACATAGTCTAAGACGCTAATCTCGTAATAGACTAGACTCCAGATGATGGGGAGATCGTGGTTCGAATCCGGTTAGATGTCCTGAGGGTGGTTTTTCCTAAATGATTTCTCAATCTCTTTTTACATGCAAATGTTTTTACACTTTCTTTAAATTCAACCATCCTCATTCCTAACCCAATAGTGTAATTAGTACATAAACTATAATCTGAATGCATAATAGGATGCTGTGTTAAAAATATCTGATTTAAGAAAAGTTTGAAAATATAAGAAAATTAATAAACAATTGTAATCCATTTTTAAGTGTTGTATGACAACCTGAAACGAGAATCAAACCTGGAAGTTTTGGCTTTGTGCACTAATGCTCTACCACTGAACAATCCTGGTTTGTCTCGCATCCAGGGCCATATTTCATTTGGCTCGTTAAGCCAAAGGTCCTGGTTTTGATTCCCGTTTCTAAGTTATTTTTCCCTTAATTGAGCTTGATTCAGCTATTAAGACTGATCCTGGGGATAGCCATCACATATCAGTTTGTGATTCACGTGAATTGATTAATGGTGAGTTCCAATAGAATGAAACCAAGCTCGGGGGATTTCACGGTAACTATCGATTTTATTCAAGAGGCAGCCGTTACCTCTTTGTCCAATGGCAGCAATGTAAAGTGTGAATTATGTTCTTCTTTGTATTGTAAAAGCTATATTGTGTTAGTACAAAACATTACAAATATACAGTACTCTCTATAAAAAATAATATGACAAAAAGATGTCATGATTTCTGTTTTTCTCAAGCTTGAGTCTTTAAAATTTACATTTTCAATCTTTTTCTGTGTATTCAACCCCCATCCTCTAATTTCCATCGTTCAAATTTTTATAATTTTAACTTTTCCATGACTTTCTAAAGTTGTCATAGCTTTGACTTGTCTAAATCTTTGTAAAGTTGTCATAACAGACTCGTCAATACTGTGCTAAAGTTGTTATAACTTTGATATATATTTAGTCTAGCACTTTGGCTTTGGATATCACTGGAGGGTTTAACCACCCAATTCTCATCCATGAAAACAGGAAACTTAAGGTCATTATAAAGAAAACTCAACAGAATTCTCCTTGATAGAGGATGGATAGTTAAAGTTGGGAAAAAAAAAACAAATAGTTAATTTGGTCAGTGACAAAAAAACACCAACCTCTTTTGACAGAGTTTGCAGAAAATAACCTTTTTTAAAAAAATGCATACTGTGGCTCATCACATTGTTAATCTAAAGGCAACATTATATATTTATATTTTTTAACTAATCATATTTTTGATGGGATGTTGGAGAATCTCTATGTTAACAAGTTTTCGGGGAAGAGGGCTGGGCCATATCTGTTGAATTTCAAAGATTTCAGGTCAAGTTAAAACATGTTCTTAATTCTTATGTATTTGAAATTTTTAACTAAAACCTTAACCAAATATTGTATTTTCTACAACTAACAGCAAAGTCTTAACCTTAATTTAGCTATCCATGTGATACCCTAGCTCAGTCAGTAGTGTGTCTGTCTGTTGAGCTAAGAGTCCTGGGTTCAATTCCCTGCATGGCTGAAAAATTTATCATTGTTGAAATGTGGGTTTACCCTTTCACAGTGGCGATTAACAGCCAGGGATGAGATGTTGGGCCTGTCCTAGTGTTAAGTTGGATCATAAGGTTTATGAAGCTACAACAGTCCTGGCAAGCCGGTAGTGGAAAATATATGGCTTGAATAAAAAACTGCCCCAGGCCAGACGCTGTATTTAATAATGGGTGTACTGAAATAGATTTATCTATCAGTATTAGATGTTAAAATTTATGAAATAAGGGATTTGTAATTTCTTGTTTCAAATCTTACTTGAAATAGTGTGATTATCTCTTGATCCAAATGAATCAAAAATGTAATTCATATACGCTCTTAAAATCTCTGTTCATAATCTCAAGATGAGGCCTTCTAGGTCAGTCTCCACCAGCAATTAAACTGTTGTTCCAGGTTTTGATGAGCTGTACTGTGAGTGTGGGGCAAGCGTGTTATACCCTCCAGTCCCCTGTGGCACAAGGCGCCCATCGTGCTCCAAGCCCTGCTCCAGACCCCACCCTTGTGAGCACCCACCGATCCACAACTGCCACAGCGAGCCGACTTGTCCACTGTGTACAGTACTCACCCAGAAGTACTGCTATGGCAAGCATGAGGTGCGCTAAAACATTAATACTGTATGTACCTCATTAGCAACTTAAACAGAGCCATACCCAAAATTTTATTTTGGGCGGGGAGGGGAGGTTCTACCTGCAACAGCTTGTGATAAAGTCCACAAATAAGAAATAAAAGATTTTCTAAAATATTTAATCCCTCTTGAAGCAATTTAATGTGTTCTAAATCTTAATTTGGGCTTTCAGCAATTTTATAAAACTCTAATAACCTATTAACCTAGAAATTAAGGGTTTGCAAAGCTTTTAAACTTTTACTTAGCTTCAAAACAAATAATAGTAATAATATTATCGTTATCATCATCATCATCATCACTGAGTCTTACTACTCGTTCGGTTTATACACGCTTACGCTAATGTGTAGTGCTAGGGTGATTGTGAGATGAAATGGAGGACCTACAGTTTAACGTGGGAACCGAACCACGGTGGAGAGCTGGCATTCCACACATTCCCAAGTTGTGATTAATACACGTCTTTTCAGAGGTGAAGGAAGGGTTTGGCAATCAGATAAATCTGTGCTGGGATTGAACCCCGAAATTCTATGTGACCCCTGTTCGCTTGTACGTATCCCCGAGTTCAAGACGCTGCGCAGCCGCTAAAGCCTGGGGAAAGGTACCAGAAGCGTTATCATGTGTGTCTCCCTACCCCCTCATGTTCATCCTCACAACATTGTGCGCAGGCGTCGGTGAGAGGGACATTTCTGACTTGCTGTGAATGACTTCATTGGTCATATGATATCTCCCACCAAATTTCTCCGCTGTTCAAACTCTAATATAAGCTATTACCCAGAATGGAACGTCACTCTTTGATGCTAATAGGAATTATGGACTTGCCAACATGTAAGTTATCGTTATTTTGGAAAGTTTTTTTTATACATGTTTTTTTATTGAAAACTAGGCATCGGTTAAATTCAGTCAAAATTATGTAGGGATTAAATTTGATTATTTTTGTTTTGTTTTTTAACTAAATTTAATTTCTATTAGTATTTGTTTTGGGTACGGACATATTCTGGTCTTAAACTTTTGGATCCGATTTCGAATGATTTATTCTCAAGTCAATCTTATTTTACTAAACCTTTGAGCACTATTGTGCACGTTATTGGATTCCTATATGTGTAATGTTGAAGTATGTCCATGCATTACTAATGATATTTGTATCATAATTTTTTATGTTTAATGTTATTGGAAAACACAGTGGATATTTTTTATAATGTTGGGAGTTTATTGTTAATCGAGCTGATAGGTTAGAAAGTACTTAGTTATTTTCCTGACAAAGTTTATGTATTATTGGATGAGAATAATCACGTTTCTGATTAACATTAGGTGTAGCGGTAGATACGAGCAAAACTCGATAAGTTATGTTATAAAAGTATGTTTAATTATGGCAGATATGTAAAATGTTTAGACTTCCAAGACAAGCTTAATATCATTTATTCAGAGCTATCTTTTGAACAATTTAGCCCTTATAAGTAGGGGATAGGTTGTATTCATGCTAGCTTTCTATTTTGCATATTGTTTGCAATTATCGACCTTGTTTGTATTTGAACTGATAATGTTTTCAAACGATAAATATTTCTAACTTAGTTAAATGCGATTTTATCGTTTTATTTTAATATTGCTTGGTACACTTAAGGATATATATTACTTTTTGACATGTATTTTGGAGTCTGTCTAATATTGCGCATTGTTCGCAATCTAAGGATTATATTGTTTTCCTTTTTGATACTTATTTTATCGTCTGAGAATAAATCGGTCTTGAGGCCTATGTTAATTCCATGTTATTTGTTTTGCATTATAATTAAGCAATAGGCCCCTACCCTAACTCCCTTAACATCATTTGTCGAATGCTCATCATTATTATTGTTAAGATAGCTAGGTCCGGATACTTGGGCTTGGCATATTTAAGAGTAGATCTGCTTTTTTTAAATTCTTTGTCTTGCAACCTTTTCACTATGGCTGGTTTCTTGTACGTTCTAGTATCCTGAGTGCTTAGTGAGAACGGTTGACTCGGTCTACTTTGGGCTTGTTCCTCCAACTCAACCCACACAACTTTTTTGGAAGTCTAACCTCACCCCATCTCTCCGTACATCACAAACTGTGTGTTGAACAAAATGTACTGTTGCAGCTTCGCAAGACCATTCCATGCCACCAGGCGGATTTCTCGTGCGGTCTCCCGTGCAACAAGGACTTGCCTTGTGGCCGCCACCGCTGCATCTTGCCATGTCACAAGGGCCCCTGTCTGAAAGAAGGCCAGGCGTGTACACAGCCTTGCACCACCACAAGGAACCTCTGTGGACATAACTGTGCCAGTCCTTGCCACGATGGACCATGCCTCGACTCTCCTTGCAAGGAAATGGTAATGTGGCTCCTCTTTTTCAAACTGTTTGCTTCTGTAACAATACGGTAGTTTTATTTCATTTAGTTGGAAAATTACACCTGAACACTGTAATTGGACTTGGCTTAACACACTAATATGCTCTGCCACTTTTTACCCAAAATATATTTTGTACTCAGCATCATTCTTCACTCATAGTTGAAGACAGAGAGAGATAATTCCATCTTCATGTACTTTGCTAATCAAATGCAATCAAATATGGTACGAGCGGCAGCATAAAGTATACACCTAGTTGCCGGTGACGGTTTTCAATTATACCTCAAAATAATAAATAAATTCCACATGTCTCTAATAGACTACCTTAAACTATAAGTGAAGTATGACGCTGAATGCACACCAAATCCTGGCTAGCTCAGTGAAAGAGCATTGGAACACTAAGCCCAGGAAGGCTTTACTGTGGTTTGTTTCCCTATCCAGGCATCATTTTTCAACTAGTTGAAATATTCCAGTAACATCTTTAAATGTAATAACATAAGACAATTACATCTTAAAAACATACCACCTGCATTCTTCTCTAATAGTATTTGTCATTTGGAGGTTAGGCTTTGAAATATACAATACAGTTATGACAGTTTGGAATTTTCATTAAACTTAAGTGAATAGAAACATATAAAAGGGGGACGAACGCAATATGGCCTTTACAATGAAAAGTAGAACACAGTTCACACTGCTGCCAATGGACAAAGAGGTAATGGTTGCCTCTTAAAGAAAATTGATCGCCACCGCCCAATCCCACGACCCAGGTTTCATTCTATAGGAACTCATCAGGGAGGAGTGTGAAACCTGGGTCAGGGGATTGGGCGGTGACGATCAATTTTCTTTAAGAGGCAACCATTACCTCTTTGTCCATTGGCATCAGTGTAAAGTGTGAACTGTGTTCTACTTTTCATTGTAAAGGCCATATTGTGTTTGTCCCCCTTTTATATGTTTCTATCCACCTTTTCTATACCTTCATCCAAATATAATACAATTACCTCATAAAGCGAAAAGAGGTTTTCCTTATTGAGCTATATCATTAAACTTAAGTGACATTATTGCTGAATATTTACACATTAATAAAAAAAAACATAACTTGTTTTAAATCATCGGTGAGTAGAGTTGGGTCAGATCCCCTATTTTACTAATTCGAACTCGAATCTGGGGAAATATGAATATAAATAGCAGCCTAACTAACTGTTAACATTCTTTCTTATAATCCATTCATTATAACATTCATAGATTCATTTACGTGTTAAATGACTGGCCTGGGGCTTGGTTGTTAAGCTCATCTATTATAATTAAATCTGAATCACCAAAAAGCAGTTTTAGAGTTCTAAAACAATTTTATATTAAAAAAATTTTTAAGTACTTGAATCTCAAATCCAAATCTCAAATAGCCTTAAGTATTTGAAGGATTCGAGGGCCTCTTCCTAATCATATTTCAATGCCATCAGTTCTGTTTTCTTTGTGCGAGTTGAGATAATCTTATTGTGTCATCCAACCATTGTTGTCAACTGCCACATTGAGGGTATTAACTGTTCAAAATTGTTTTAAACTACACGAGTGTGTGTTGATGTGTGTTTCTGTCACAAAATACTAGGTAATTTAAACACACCTGCAGCAATAATAATTTAAAGTATCCCTTTATCCCTTGAAAACAAAATATGTTGATTATCAGATGTTTCTAATATGCTTTGTGAAGCAACATATATTCCTGCCATTGTATGAATGCTATATTCCATTCACCGTAGGAATTGACTTTCGAAAGGCCTTTTTCCCTACCATAAATCTACTATATAGTAGGATATTGGTAGTAAAAAATACCTTTCAGAGAGTAATTCCTACCGTGAATGAAATATACTCTTATCTCTTTTTGGTAATTCGATGAATAAAGCTTTATTACACATAATACACATTTTTCTCTTAACATTGTCTACATACTCTCACTATCATCATCATTAATAGCATCACGGGGGATCCAGCAGTCTTGGGGTTATGATGTCAGACTTCTCTCCTGGTGGTCCGGGGTTCAATCCTCGGTCCTGTCACAGATTTATCTGATTACCTAGTCCTTCCTTCACCTCTGACAAGACGTGTATTAATCACAACTTGGGAATGTGTGGAATACCAGGCCTCCATCGTGGTTCGGATTCCACGTTAAACTGTAGGTCCTCTATTTCATCTCACAATCACCCTACCATTACACATTAGCATAAGTGCAAATGACCCAAACGAGTAGTAAGAAGTAATAATAATAATAATAAAGATATAATAATAATAACATAATAATAATAATCTGATGATGAAGATGATAGTGATAATGATAATGATTTGTTTAATTTGCTTCCTCTCAAAGGAAGTTGTGTTGCACGTTTCACCCTCCCTCCTGATGAGTTTTGTCAGACCTAGGTCTGGGGATTGGGCAGTAACAAACAATATTCTGAGGCAGCCATTGCCTCTCTGTCCAATGGCACAATGGCGGCAATGAAAAGTATGAACTGTGTTCTTCTTTTCATTGTAAAAGCCACTTTATGTTCATTTGTTTTATATGTTTGTATCCACCTTTCCTGTACCTTCTTCCAAATATAATACATTAATAGAATAAGTTGAACTATGCTAATTGGCTAATTGAAGAAGCTCAAGAAAGAAAAGAAACAATTTCAATAAAAAATATCACAAATCATGCGTGCTTCTAAAAAAATTTAGGGCAAATTAATTTATCATCATTTAATTTTAAATCTTTTGAAAGTATTGTTTAATTACATTGGTGATGACATTATAACTATAATGGTTTGTTTTGATGTCAGGTAAAGGTTACATGCGAGTGTGGCCACAGATTCACTACTCGAGCCTGCTTTGACAATGTGAAGGAGTACCAGCGCATGGCAACATCACTGTTGGCTTCCAAGATGGCGGACATGCAGTTAGGACATTCTGTCGACATTGGTGACCTGTTTAGTAATCCAACCACTCGCAAAATGAGCCTTAAAACGTAAGTCATAAATCTCTGACACATTAAAAAAGTATAAGCTATTAGAAGGGACATGCAAAATTCACGTTTGCGATAACACACATTTTTACATGAATTCTAATGTTTTCAGATAAATTACATGAGTTTACATTTTTTTTTAATAAACACAATTTCTTTGTAATTTGGGCAGATACCATTACATTTATTGTAATTTGTAATGTGGCAACACTGGCGATAGCACTATTCCAGGGCTTCTGTTTAAACAGATAGTATCCTTTTTTGCTGATTGTAAAGGTATAAAACGGATCACAACATATACAATTTTTTTTTTTTTTTAGGCTAACATTAAAAATCACGATTCCTACTTTTACGGACAAATACCGACTTTCAACTTCATTAGATGGATTAGTGCACGTCCTGTATGCATGGTACGGTCACTGCCATATATGGGAATTTTTTTTTCAAACCCATTGATGCTTGAATTATATTTAAATGATTACCAGTAGAATATTTTTGCAAACATCAAGTAAAATAATTACATATCTTCAATCAAAGGCAAGCATTGCTTGCCATATTGTGTTTGTCCCCCTTTTATATGTTTCTATCCACCTTTCCTATACCTTCTTCCAAATATAATAAAATTATTTAAATAGTGATTTAATTTAAGGAAGGGTTAGTAGACTGGTCCCCACTCGCTGGATCAGGTATCGGGCTCTATTGATAAACAAAGATGAAAGATCAGCTAATAAGAGCTAAAAGAGATTGAATGCTAAAGTTGCTTCTTGCTTGTCAAGCAGAAAATGTGTGTGAATTGAGAAATATTGTCATTTGTTCTTCCTCCACAATCCACCTTAGTAAACATTTAATCCTAGGATGAATGAAGATAACAAAACAGCTGTGTCTTTTGATACCAATCCGATACCAGAATGTGAGAACTAATATCTGGAAAAGTATCAAATAAAAAACATTGAGTGAAAAAATACTGGTATCGAAAAGAAAATATTGATATAAGTAAGTATCAATATGATGTTTTCCACATCCCTACACAGGGGTCCTTTCTTAAAGATTTCTAATAAAAAAACAAATCAAATTTAAAACATGTTCTTCTTCTTGAAATTCTCTCTTAAAGATTGCTAAGGAAAAGAGCGAATCAAACATAAAACATGCTCTAATCATTTTTTCCCCTTCTTTTTTTATTTCAGGCTTGAGTGCAATGATGAGTGCAAATTGATTGAAAGAAATAGACGTATGGCTATAGGGCTGCAGATTCGTAATCCTGATCTAAGCGCCAAATTGACGCCTCGCTATTCAGAGTTTATGCGACAGTGGGCGAAGAAAGACCCTAATTTATGTAATATGGTTCAAGAGAAGTTAACAGAACTAGTTCAGTTAGCTAAACAGGTAAAAATTAGTGTCTCTTTACAACTATTTTGTGAACAATTTAATGTTGTCAGTAACTATTCTCAATTATTTCCAGCGATTTAACTAGAAAACTCCTAGGAGAAAAGGGCTCTGAACTTATATTTTAACCCCTAATTCAATTTTCATTGATAAAAATGTTGTGAATGTTTTTTTAGCATGTGTATAATGTATTACGGTCCAAAATATGTTAATCAAAATGATGCAAAATTATGCCTAAAATATTGTATTTACAAGATACCACTCAAAGTCTAGTATTTACTTTGTTATTGTTGTTGACTGTGAACTAAAATTAATTAAAAATATATTTTATATATTTAAATAACTTGTTTTGTTTTAGTCGAAGCAAAAGAGTCGTAGCCACTCATTTGATCCGATGAACCGAGACAAACGTCAGTTTGTTCATGAGTATTGTGAACATTTTGGATGTGAGTCCATGGCTTATGACCAGGAGCCCAAACGTAATGTCGTAGCTATAGCTACAAGAGACAAGGTATTAATCTAATGGTCATTTTATTCAATCAATCAAGGAAACAGACCATAATTTAAGAGGATCATGATTCAATACCATATGATTCTTAATATCACCATGGAGACTCAGGATATTCATTACTATGTGTTGTATGCATTAATTTTAGAACTCTGCAATACTGTAATTTCGAGCTCGGAAGATTTATGGGCTCAAAAGATTGAAAGGGTTTGTATAGCAGTTGGTCATTAAACTGTCAAGTTCAGCAAAGAGTAAACTGGTTATGAGGCTTATATAAAAGTAGATATAGAAAGGTATCCCTCTGTAAGGACTTTAGGACACAAATAGCTTTGTTCAAGATGGTATCAAGAACACTTTAATGCAAAAGTATACAATGTAGATCTTGAAAATCATTAAAGCTCTAATTTTTCTCTGGTAAGAAGCCACTACCAAGTTTTTATCCATACATACATATTTTTATGAAAGATTTTTTTAACTTACCTTATATTGAATCATAGTTAATTCTTTGTTTACTATCACAGTATATTCAAAATTCACTTCTACAATTTACTCTGACTTAATATAGGAGTCTCATTTAATTTTTTTTTAATCTAACACATTTGTTTTTATTTACAAAACTAAGTGTTAAATTTATACATTTATTTAACTCAAGCTCGACTAGGCTCAATACTCGGGAGCTTTATGAGGAACTCGCTTTTGATCGACTTGAATCAAAAAACTTGAGTGCGCAGAACCCTAATTAATTTGGTTCCGAAACTGATGTTAGAATTGTAGAGGAAATGTACTCACATTTGTTTGGATGGAGGGATGGAAACAGTTTAAGAAAAAACACCTTCATTACACTTGACCGCCTTAGGAAACCCAATCTTCTCATCACTGACAATTCAGTCCAACACTAGAGTGTCATGTCACACCATGTGACCATTAATGCAAGGTTGAAATAAGTTATATTTTAATCACCCACAGTGGTCTAGGCTCTGAATTTAGCACGAGAATACTGAGCTATTTATAGGGGTAAAGTAATCAGAATTGTGTAATTAAATACATATCACAGACCTAAATAAAAAAGATCACACTTAATTATTTTAAATATATTATATATTTTATTCAGAATTGGTAATTCTTTATTAAATGTCTATGTGAAGTTTGTAATAATTCCAACAAACCTATTTATATCAATAATATTCTAATCCTCATTGGTGGGTCATTGTTCAAATCATGGTTGAGGGTACTTGACCGGTTCTCCTGGACCAATTTCCCACTCTACCTCCAAACAAATCTGGGGACATTTCCTCTGAATTCTACATTTTTCATTTCTACCCGATTAGTTTAAATATGTGGATATTCCTGATTGTTATCAAGATAAGGCTAACAAAATTATTAATAACACTCAAAAAATAGTCATGTAAACAATGCGATTCCACCAGTTTTGCTGCCGATTTCTTATTGTTTCTGTTTATTATTCGTGTTTAACCTGACGATTTGTAAGATAATGTTTCCTTTTTAAAGGCTGTACTTATAAAATCTTGCTTTAACTATATGGCTTTTTATTTTAGGTACTGTAAAAAAAAGAACTATTGGCTTGTATTTCTTTTCCTTATATCCCTGGTTAAACCTGTCACATCTGCTGACATAGCTATTTGTCTACCTTAAAACACTTTCCTCACGATTGCATTAATTTTATACATTAAATCATTTTTAGATATATTTTTAGTGTTTATTATAAATAGTGTTTCAAAGCTTTTAGGACCTCACCAATAGTATATTTAATCCCTTATGGTTTTTATAGGCTTGGCTTCCTAGCATGAGTTTGATGGAAGTTATTCAGCGAGAAAATGGACAACGGAAGATCCCAAAACCTGTTATTAATGCAAACAGAACCCCATCCCTCAGGTGTGTATTACTTATCTGTTTCAATGAGTTGAATCTTTCATTTCATACACATAAATTGAGAGTAGTGCTTTAAGAGGTAGTGGAGGAAAAATTAAACCTAAACTCAAAATGTGAAAAAATATTGATAAACTATTAGTAGAGAAACTTTAGTGAGACGTCATTATAGAATGTATAATAAATATGATAAATAGAACAAAATTAAAAATTCCTTGAAATTGACTACTTGTTCTTTTGAATGTAAATTAATAATAACATTCCAATAACCAAAAAAATTCGCTCATTTGATGGATGGTATTCCTTTCAAACAAAGAATATTGGTAAAGTATGTGTTTGAACCGGCTATTTTAATGGACATACCGGTAATATGACCAAAGGCAAACATTTAAAGATTCAGAATAAAAATAAACAATGTTTAAAAAAACTAAATTATAAATTTTCAACTTTCTATATTTGTTTTGGTTGGTATATACAAATTTTATCTGTTTTGTTTTTTAATTTGTTGCACCTTATCACTTGAATTAGACCATTTTTTAAATAAATATGTTATTTATAGACTTTTTATTACCAAAATCCAACTTTGTATCTAACAATTTCCAATAATTTTATTTACCACAAATCAGGGTCCTTAACAATAAGATAATAAGAAAGAAAGAATTTGTTTTGAATTCAGAGATATATTGAGTTTCAACGGGATTTATTTAGCAGAAATATTCTGCGGCACAGGATTGTATAACATGGATGGGATACGAGCATGGATCTTTGTACCTGTGCATATTGCCAGGTCACAGCAGGCAGGGTAGACTAAGGGATAAAGCCACCACTAGGGGTGTGAAAAGCTTTAAAAATAATCCTGCTTTGACCATCACTAAGCTTCGCCAATCAAAATATTAAGAGCTATAATGCTCAATTGATTATGGTCATTTAAATACTTAGCGATTTAATATTTATATTGGAAAAAATTGAAGTAATTGACTTGTAAGTTTTGATAATAGCTTAATTTATCGTATTAAAACAAAATATTACAAATGATTATCCAATAAAACAATTTCAAGTAATTTTAGTGCATAAAGTTATGAATAAATAACCACAATATAATATTTTTTCCATCATACAACAACTAACCAAAAATATTCAAACATCGATTCGGCTTTGAAAATATCTCATATATTTGATTAGAGTTTGAGCTTGCTTTGAATTAAAAAAGTTGACTTCGCACACCCCAACCCACCACCGCCCAGAGCTAAATACAAAGTTGGTATTTTCTCTAGACCTATCTTTATGTTAACACACTCAGTTCTGAATTTGTGATTTAGTGAAAAATTCCAGTGCGTGTTTTTGTTTACACGCTTTAAAAATTTAGTTACATTGCAAATATTTCACTTATCACCTATCTTGCTGTGAACTAATTGACTTCATTGTCATTCTACTGTGTAGTTATGGTTTATACCAAAGTGTTATAATTAATTACACTAAAAATTTTATTTTGTAAGTAAAATTTAATATTGAAGTGTAATTTTGAAAGTGGTGCAAGTAAAAGAAAAAAATAATGGGTATCAGAATAATACTGCGCTTTTAACAAATTTGATAAATTAATTAGCAAAACCTCATACTGGCGTGAGTGCATGTGGATCGGTTGAACTATTTACTGTATTGGCCCAAATATAGTGCAGTGTTTTAATGTCTTCCCGAAAACTGTGCTCATATTATATACACAATATAACATTTTTCACTGAAAAAAAAACATTTTGTAGCACACTATAAATGTACTGGCTAGCCAGCAGGAATTACCGTGCAAGCACGCATTAATGATGAACTCAAGGTCAAAAAATAAATGAGAAACAAGCTCAAGTGTGAGAACCATCACACTTATGCACGCCTAATATTATTATTATTAGCACCGCGTCTTACTACCCGTTCGGGTTATACCCACTTACGCTAATGTGTAATGGTAGGATGATTGTGAGATGAAATGAAGGACCTAGAGTTTAACGTGGAATCCGAACCACGGTGGAGGCCTGGCATTCCCCACATTCACAAGATGTCTTGTCAGAGGTGAAGGAAGGGTTTGGTAATCAGATAAATCTTTGCCACGACCGAGGATTGAACCCTGGCCGCCAGGTCACCCACGCCTAATTATAAACTCGTAGTCAAAAAAGAGAAAGCCAAGAGAGAGAGAATGAATTTACACCCTTCAGTGTCACTGAACTGGTAATTCAAGAGGTCAGTGCTAGTTGATAGAAGAATCGTGTTTTGTTTTTTTATATTAAAACAGCCCATGGCAGATCTGCAAACAAGTGATCATTTTGAAAAGAAAGCTTCTAGGCAGCACAAGTAAACAAGAGAATGAGAATAATCTCTGATAATAATTTTAAGTTAACAGCGATACATTAGGTGCAACAAACAATTAACATGCAGGCTGCTAACATGTTTGGTGTTTCTGAGGTTGATATTCGACTTTGGAGAAAAAATTAAATTTTAGGAGTTCCTGCGTATCAAGAAGAGCATTCAGAGGGCCCATTAAAACTATTTTAAATATGTTTTAAGTGTTTACCTCATATATCTGAGATCTTTTATTTTTCATGTGAAACACCTTCAAAATATTTGGGCCATACTCTGTGCAAGGCTGTACTTTATTCGGGCTAATACGATAATATTACTCTTTGTGTTGAAAATATGGAATAAAATAACAATTAGGAAACAAAATATAAAATGACTCAATGAAGTACAAACTGTTCTAAATACAAATTAATACTGATTAGCTATAAAAATATATATAATGATGAATTATGGGCACATGTTATCAATTTTGTAAGTAATATATATACTTTTGAAAGGTTTAGAAACTTACGTGAAAGTTCCGTCCCTACTCAAACGTGAAATGTTCTTTTTCTTAAATAGTTATTTGTAAATCATTCTCAAATTGTATAAATACATCATGTTTTATTTGTGTTTTCAGAACTATGGATGTATTACCTGTTAAATATTCTCAAGCCCACGCCATAAAGGCCCCTAGCCAAAACACACTTCAGCAAACAAAAGAAGAGCCTGATATTGATTATTTTGATTTTACACAGAAATAACTTAAAGTGGATCCATGGATTGTCTTTAGAAGCTCTTATTGACTAATGTGTAACTGGTTTGCTTTGTAATACAATATAAAGTTATCTCTAAAATAAGTGGAAAACAAAGAATATTGTGGATTATTCCTTTATAGGAAATGTGATAAAGTTTACTTATACTCATTAGTATTTGCATGATACCAATTTGTTCGTCTTTTTGACTGTCACTGTCCTGTATTGTCTAGCTTCAACTTGTCTTGAATACAGTTTATACAACAAAAGATTAGACAGAAACGGAACAGAAACAGAAAAGTTTGGACAATATAGTACCTTTGTTTTTGTTTGTCGTGTAATGTTATCATTTAGTCTGGAATCCCAAAAATTAAAAATATTATGACAACTGTAAGATACGATAGAAATAAAAATGTAGACAAGGGTTTTCATTTGAGTAGATCACTGTGCTAGAACATGGGTTTAAAGGAGGATATCAAGGACAGATGAGTGATGCACGAGTAGAAATTGTTTAGATAAAACACTAGGAGAGATAAAAATACATTAAAAACCATAGCTTTCACTGCCACAGCAACTTTTTCAGGTTGAGAATACTAATTATTTAATGGCTGCATTTCTATGCCTATTAACGCTTCTTTTATCTCACAATTTCTAGTATGGCATCAGCATAAAGTCAGTGTGCCGGCAGTCCCCAATACTTTAAACCACAGAAAAACTATATTTGTTTCTTTGGTCCTTCATTAGTCTAGTCCAGAGTTGATGAATCTATAGAACATGCACCCAAAGTGGCACACAGCATTAACTACTTTTCTAAGTATTTTTTTTATATAGAGATACAGTTAACTTCCGACTATCCACGGTAATGGAGGAGATGAGTGCCGCGGATAATTCACATATTTAGTTAAACAAGAGATTGTGGCACATTCAATTCAAAGTAGTACTCATCTATCATGATTGTGTTTATGAACATATCATTTTATTTCTTGCACTAAGATAATAAAAAATACCCTTTTAACTCAATGTATACTATTCTCAAAATGGACACATCACTTATAAAGTTTGTATTAGTCTTCTGCTTCATTGCATCTGTTTTCTTAGTCCGCTATGTATTTTCCGTAACATAATTTTTTCCGATAGGAGCGTGTCGTCTTCCTGTTCCAGATAATTAAGCAGATTATGAGTCCATTCCAGTGCATTCCCCCTTGCATAAACTTTTTGCCTCTCTGGGCATTATCTCTTCCCTAGGGATTTACTTAGTATAACAGTCGGTAGCCCTGTGTTCTCAATCAATGCGACGTTTATAAAAAACATTTCCCCTGCTGTTGGTGATGCCGCGGTTAAGCCACAAAGTGGATAATCCGCCTGCGGATATTCGGGAGTTTACTGTAGTAGCTTATGATTCTACATGCATATAGAAGTGTTGCCTAGATAAGTGTTCTAGCTCTCAAATCTCAATAAATGAAAGTTCTGGTACTTATAACAAAAATGGCATTATTCACAATTGGACACCTAGTTTTTTTATTGTGACCATTAACGTTTTTTTTAAATGTGTCACTTTAATACCGTTAATATATACTCCTTTTTGTTCTAGTGTATTTTATTTCACAAATCATATGTGACCTTTTTTTTCTATTTCTACTTTTTACTTTTTAAGTATTTTTTGCAAATATATGACATGGTATGGCAAATAAATAAGTGAAAGCTTTTAAAGAGGAAGTTGGACCCATGGAAAAATATTGAAATTGCAAATGTTGAGTAATCAAAAAATTAAGGATAAAATTTAAGAATCAAAATTGAGAAAAACAGGAATTCTGGAAGCTCTACTAAAAATGATTTCAACTAATTTACTGTGAATATCCAGGAAAAGGTTTTAAGATCTTTGTCTGTAAATTAACACTTTTTGGTTTTCTACCTCTGTAATATTTTTTAAAGACTCAGCAAATTAACAATATTAATAAAATTCTGCAATATTCTATTTTGCTGCTCAAAATTCAATTAACAAATTGGACATGTGCTCAAAAAATGTCACCAATCATGGTTCAACTCATTATCTTATGTATGTGTTGAAATTATATTTAGTTAATGTATAACTTTCCACTCTTTATTATGTATTTTTTATTGTTTTTTTACTAAACTAAGGTGGTACATGTTGGCTACAGACAGGAAAATGTCAGGGAATTTAACTAAAAATAAGGAAAAGTCAAGGAATTGAAAAATATGTCTTAAATATCCCATTAATTTTGCAACTAAACACTAAAACAAAAGTTAATAATAGGCCTACCTAAATAAAATAACATTTTAATTTTTTAAATAACTAATAAAACTGTTTATCTTTATTAGATACAAACTTTTTTTAGTATGTGATCAATAATAAATAAAACAAAAGTAATCATCCACCATTCAAACTGGAAAAAATTAGTCAAGGAAAATTGAGAAATGTTGCCTGGAAAACCTGGAAAGTCAGGGAATTTTGTAATATATGTTTTGTAGCCACCTTGTGGTAGTATTTTTGTTTCTAAGATTCTTTGAGAACTTTTTGTTTACCTTTAGGTTTATTAATCAGTAGGGGTGTGCAAAGTCCACTTATTCAATTCAAAGCCGAGTTGAATTAAATAACATGAGATATTCCTTAAGCAGAATCAAAGTTTGAATATTTAAAAAATGTTTTATTTTTGATGAAAATATTATACTCTGCATATCTATGTAAATTTAGTTAATAAATATAATTTACAAAATTATACATTACAAAAATAATATATTTCATTTTAAAATTATAAATTAAGTTACTATCACCAAATGTCATTTAATTATTTTAGATTTTTTTTATTTTTGCAAACGCTAATTTGTAATGTAAATAACAGCAGAAAATGAAAAATGAAACAAAACCAAACAAAGACCTACGTTTTAACTTTAAAAAGTTTCTTGCCAAAGCTTCATAAATGTTGAATTCAGAATTTTACTTTCAAATTGAAGTCGAAGAAAGTTAGTGTTTGAAGATTTGCACACCCTTATTAACCATCATTTAAAATGTTGGGTGCAGGATTTTATTCCTATTGCAAAAAATCATACAAAGTCAACTTATATTAGATCACTGAATCACTATTATGATTTCTGGTTTTTAACTTTTCATGTCCTGTTACTGATGATAGTTAACTTCAAACAACCACTGGCACCTCTTTCACATCATAGATATATTTCTAAACCAAACGCTCTTAATATGTGGTTGAATCTTAATCTCTTGACACTCTTAAACAAAATCAAGGCTTTAGGTTCAAGTAATAGGTAGACCGGAACTTTTCCCAATCATAATCTTTTTTAGGGATTTTAAGTAATATACAACAATGAATTAAACAACTTTCATAACTTTTAGGGCTTATAATCTAGCATTTTTAATCATGTAAAATTTAATATGTTTTTATATTATTGTTAATGTCAACACACATAATTATATAACTCAATAAGGAAAACATCTTTTCGCTTTATGAGGTAATTGTATTATATTTGGAAGAAGGTACAGGAAAGGTGGATAGAAACAATTAAAAGGGGGACAAACACAATATGGCCTTTACAATGAAAAGAAGAACACAGTTCACACTTTAGACTGCTGCCAATGGACAAAGAGGTAATGGATGTCTCTTAAAGAAAATTGATTGTCACCGCCCAATCCCCCGGTGACGATCAATTTTCTTTAAGAGACATCCATTACCTCTTTGTCCATTGGCAGCAGTGTAAAGTCTGAACTGTGTTCTTCTTTTCATTGTAAAGGCCATATTGTGTTTGTCCCCCTTTTAATTGTTTCTATCCACCTTTCCTGTACCTTCTTCCAAATATAATACAACACACATAATTACAATTTCTCTTGTCAACAAAGGAACAGCAATGTTTAATTTCTCTTGATAACATTTTCCACAATTGTTTTACTAAACCCTACCGATATTCATTTAATTGAATTATTGTAAATTACTATGAATAGTAAAATTGAACAAAATAGTGAAAATACCAAACCCACTCACTTTTGTATATACCTTTTTTTTTTAATATCAAAACTTTTGTGTTCATTTGTGAGAGTTAATTTTCTTTATTCCAACATTGGTGGTAATTTACTTTTGCCTTATTGAATCGAACAACATACTTAATTTGTCTAAACCGCCACCATAACCCTCAATTTGACTGAGTCATTATTTATTTAATGTAGTTGCATTATCTAAATTGAAGAAGAAGAAAGTCTTATTTTTGAAACATCACCGTCTATTAGGTAATAATTATTCTAACTAATCAATAAATTAAAAATTTGTTTTAAAATTTCAATCCAAAGGGCAATCACAAAAATTGCTTGGTATCAGATTCACATTCATATTGAACAATGCTCACGCACAAGATTAAAACAAAATTTGGGATGGTAGTATGAATTTACATAATAAGTGAATATTTATTTAAAAAAATACTGATAAAAAGTAAACTATGAACAAATTTAGTAAATATAACATTTTATTCTAAAGTTATGTCAAATCCATTACTTTACGAATCCTAATCTTCAATTCACCCTCGAATTCTGAATCCGAATCTTGGAAAAAATTATGAACACAAGTAAATCTACAAATATTAACTAAATTTTAACATTCTTTCTTATAGTACATTTAGAATAACATTCAAAAATCCAGTCAAGTGTTAAATTACTGGTCTCGGTTCTAGTTTTTAAGTTTTTTTTAAGGCTTGTTGCAGCTAAGAAATGATATTCTGTCTGTCATGTTTATTGATTCATAAACAACAAAGAGAACATTTTTGTAGTAAATTTAATTTATTATATTACTGTACTTTGGCCCTTTTTTGTGATTTTGTTAGTCTCCCAACCACGTAAATCTTTATAATTGGATTTAGGATAATCTTTTGAGATTTTTACAAATCTTTAATCCCTCAAATACCATTAGGTTTGAGGTTTTGAGTGTCCCATCTCGAATTTATAGCATACATATATCTCTTTAAGGAAAACCTTTTTTCACTTCTTGAGGTAATTTGTAATATATATTTTGAAGAAGGTACGGGAAAGGTGAAGAGAAAACACATAAAAAGGAACAAATACAATATAAATAAAAACACAGTTCACACTTTATATTGCTGCCACTGGACAAAGATGTATTGGTGGCCTCTTTAAGAAAATCAATCATCACCGCCCGATCCCCCGACCTAGGTTTCATTCTATCGGAACTCATCAGGGAGGAGTGTGAAACGCACAACACAACTTCTCAAAAGAAGAAACCAAAACACAAAAGTCAGAAAGAGGTTTTCCTTAACGAGATATATATTCACATCCAATGTCCTTTTCCTGTGTTTGTCCTTTATGTTATACCTCTTACGTGTTCCTATCTATGTGTCCTATCGTCCTTTACCAATTTGCTTTTTCTGTCTTTTAGGGTTTTTGGTTTCCTCTTTTGGGAATTTGCGTTGCACGTTTCACACTCCTCCCTGATAAGTTCCGATAGGATGAAACTTGGGTCAGGGGATTGGGCAGTGACGATCGATTTTCAGCAATGTAAAGTGTGAACTGTGTTGTTCTTTACATTGTGAAAGCCATATTGTGTTCTTTACCTTTTATATGTTTCTATCCACCTTTCTTTTACCTTCTTACAAATATATAGCAATTTTAAAAAAAACTTTTAAAAACAGTGCATTTTTTCTTATGCTTATTCATACTTCTAAAATATTGCAGGTATATTTCTTAACACTACATATTTACACTTGGAAAATTTTTAAAAACAATTTATACTTCTGAGTTTCATATTTACGGTGGAATAAAATCTTAAAACATTTTAGTATGATATCATTGCAGCCATGATTTGTATTAAGTTAAAAAATATAACATAGATTTTTTTATTTAGCAAATGTATTTGTTTTCATTTATGTAAATGTAATCTTATTATTATTATTATTATTATTATCATTATCAATTAGTTAGTTACTTTAATTCCTGGTGCTGGAACATAATAAATTAATAACCATATTCAAATGTATTAAAGGATTTTTGGTAGATACAATTCAATTATATATTAATGTTGATAGAATTTTCATAAAATTCCTATTTATTCATACATTTTTGCAGTTTATTATTTCATCCTTAGCCCAATATCTAGAACTTGGCTTTATTGGAAAATAGTTAGTAACTGATAGAAATGTGTAGTGGTGGGGCATAATCTAATGATTTTAAGAATAGAATAATCATTCGATTCTTTAAAAAGTAATCGAAAGAATCATTCATATGATTTTGAGAAGTAGTAAAGAATCGGTAATAATCGGATGTTAGCTAATTCTAACTAAAAGTTGTTACTAGTTGCTTGTTTTGTTTTGTGCTACTATTCTTTTCGCCCTGCTGTCAGATCTCCTAACACACATTCCTTTGTGTTTGCAGCTTATCAACACTTTTCTATTACTTATTTAGTTACTTATGCCAGTGTCAAAAGAACAAAGTACAGCCACAACAAAATACTATACAGTGAATGTATTAGTCACATAAGTACATCTCAATTAATTATACAAACTTTTGCATACAATTAATAATAAAATAAATAACATACGTTTCCCTTTCTGTTTAAAAGCGTCGAAATAATTCTCCTTGGGATTATCTCCTTTTCCATTCTCAGCTTTCTCGTATACTCTCCGTGACCCCAACTCTTTCCTGGACAACTTCATTACCACAACCTCCGCTTTACTGGTTCTCTTAAAGTTAAATGTCCCAAATTCACAATTAGTCCTGTATTATTATTTTTATGTGAAATTTCCAATTTTTCCCAAACAGACAAAATCCCCAGTTTCCCAGGTGCATGGCTACCCTACTCATACCACTGGTATTTATAGCCTCTCAACAATTAATGTTGAATTGAGACGCAACGCCTCCTTTCTGTTGCCTAAATTCACACACGATACCAGTCATGGCTGACAGTATTTGAACAGTCCAAATAAATATACAGCAGCAGTGGTGGAGTTTTTATTTGGTAAGAATATATTTTTCTTGGCCCTGGAAAATTAAACACTTTTGTAGATTGATGGTGATATGATACGATCTGAAGAAAATTATAAATATGTCACTTGAACCCACACCCTTAATTATTATTATTATTATTATTATTATTATTAGTACCGCGTCTTACTACCCGTTCGGGTTATACGCACTTACGCTAATGTGCAATGGTAGGGTTATTGTGAGATGAAATGAAGGACCTACAGTTTAACGTGGAATCCGAACCACGGTGGAGGCCTGGCATTCCCCACATTCACAAGATGTCTTGTCAGAGGTGAAGGAAGGGTTATGTAATCAGATAAATCTGTGCCGGGACCGAGGATTGAACCCCGGCCGTCAGCACAGAAATCTGACACCTTACCACTAGACCACCAGGTCACCTCACACCCTTAATTATTTGAACAAATTACTATTTGGAATTATCACAATAACTTACATCTCGGAGATAAGTTCTTATAGTGGTTATGAATAATACAGAATCAAAAAACCCAAAAGTAAAACAAATTAGTTTATAAGTTTATTCTCAGTAAATATCTGGTACATGGATTTATTTGTGGTGGTTCAGTTTGTGATGTGACGAGTCTCCAAAAAACCTTCCAAGATAGTTTCCATATAATAATTTGTTTGAGACAACTTAAATGAATTCAAAATGGATTGTGTATGAAAGTTAAGACTTTGTTCTGACTTGGATGTTAGGGGATTTCAGTCTTAAATATTTAAGTAGGTTATTAAGTGTTTCGATTCCCAAGTACTTTTTATTCCTAATTATATCACATTCCTCATAAAGGTAACACTAACATTGACATTTTCCAAGATAAAACTAAAAATAAAACTTTATATATTCATTCATTTATTCGTGTATATGATAGACAATATATATGTATATACATTCACACGCTAAAACATTTTTACACACATATTCAAATATTTTTCAGATAACATTGAAGCACAGCTTCATAAATGGAACACACACTTGGTAAAACGTTGGCACCCATAACAGATTAACACATGGTACAACATAACACATTGCCAGTTGAAATGACATATATCAAAGATTATTTTTTTTAATAATGTTCAGTATGTAACGCTAACTCTTTGCAACAGTTCATATGAAAACCCTTCTGTTCTGTAGAAGCCAAGCCTTAAAGAGGCATTTGGTTGGTTATAATTGTATTCAAATTATCTAAATTTACAAGACAAAGTTGGTTCTGCTTCCAATACCCTCTTCCAAAATAATGTACAAATGCAATTCACAAGAGGCCTGTTTTAGATGTGTGTGAGATAAAGACCAATTTGGGTATTTTTCTTACGTACCAGTATACAGTTTTAAAAATAATTACTTCAAAGTATACAAAACAATAGTTGAACCAGTTCTTTATGGTTGCTAAACATGATCTCTTACCTTATATGACGAGAAGAAATTTAAGTTGTTAGAAAACAAAGTACTTAGGAAAATATTTGCTCCAAAAAGGGATGAAGAAATTGAAGAGGGGAGAAGGCTACATAATGATGAGCTATATCTCTTGTATTTATTGCCAGACATTGTTTGGTTAGTTAAATCTCTCAGATTATGGTGGTCAGAACATGTACCATGAATAGAAGAAACTAGAACCGTGTTCATGGTAATGACTGGCAAACCCAATGGAAAGACCTAGACTCAGATGGGAGGATAATATTAGAATGGACATAAAAGAAATACGAAGGAATGAATTGGATTGGATTAAGATAGGGAGAGGTGGCATACTCTTGTAAATGCAATAGACTTTCAAGTGCTTAATGTCATAGAGAGTATTATGTTCATAGATTAAAAACATGAACATTAAAAAAAGCTAGTTAAGATTTAATCAATTCCCTTAGTAATACATTATTTTTAAATGGTTTTCTGTTTCCTATCAACTGATCACCATAGTGTGACAAACTCCATACAATGGCAACGAGTTGGCTCCTCTAACCCCTTTCAACCTAATTCTCAATTTGGCTTTTCATAAATAATTATATTTAGCACCGTGTCTTACTACCCGTTCGGGTTATACGCTTTAAGTACTAATTACGTTAATGGATTAGAAATTGGGAAGGTTGAAACAGAGGAAGTGAACCCGCATTTGCGTGGAGGGAGAGTGGAAAACCGTTTTAGAAAAATCACCCCCAGTTCACCTGACCGAGATTCGAACCTCGATCTCCCCGTCCTCAGAAGTCAAGTTCAACATGACAAGCGCGTTATCCAATTACGCCACCGAGGCGGGTAATAAATAAATAACTGCTTGTGAAAGTTATCCATTTGTAGAGAACGGGAAGTTGAAAGCTCGAGTATTCTATTCTGGAACTTAAATCAAGATATGATGAACTAAGACTATGGGCAGTTCAGTCAGTTCTGAGCTGTAGTTAGCATCTTTCAGTTAGGAGTTAGAATTGTTCGAGAGAGTGTAACAGTGTGAGGTGTTTGTGTTTTGCGGCATGTGGTCTACCGGGCCATTAGATGGAGTTTTATAAAATGGTGTGCAACATCTGTGGTCTAATGGGTCTTAAAATCCAGTACAATAGAAATGGTATAGTATGGAATACAACATCTGTGGTCTAATGGGTCTTAAAATCCAGTACAATAGAAATGGTATAGTATGGAATGCAACATGTGTGGGCTAATGGGTCTTAAAATCCAGTACAATAGAAATGGTATAGTATGGAATACAACATGTGTGGTCTAATGGGTCATAAAATCCAGTACAATAGAAATGGTATAGTATGGAATGCAACATGTGTGGGCTATCGTACCGTGGGTCGGTCAGTGCAGTTTTGTACAAGAATCAGTGAATAATAATAATAATAATAATATTTAGCACCGCGTCTTACTACCCGTTCGGGTTATACGCTTTAAGTACTAATTACTCTAATGGATTAGGAATTGGGAAGGTTGTATTAGAGGAAGTGAACCCGCATTTGCGTGGAGGGAGAGTGGAAAACCATTTAGGAAAAACCACCCCTAGTTCACCCGACCGAGATTCGAACCTCGATCTCCCCGTCCTCAGCAGTCAAGCTCAACACGAAGGAATGAGTGAAAAAATTTTTTCTTATTTAGTACCGGGTCTTACCGCCCGTTTGGGTTGTGCGCCTGTGTACTGATTATGCTAATGGTTTTAAGGATTAGGAATGTTAAATTCATAGGAAGTGTACCAGCATTTGTGTGGAGGGAAAGTGGCAAACAATTTTGGTAAAAAAACCTCAGTAAACCCAACCGAGTTTTGAACCTCAAGCTTCCCATCATCGGCAGTCTAGTCTAATGCGAGAGTAGCATGTTAAAACTATGCGGCTACCAAGTATGTAGTAAAAAACTGTTGGTTTGCTAATCATGTGTTATTAAGTGATCGTGGGCTTATTGGCATTGAAGTAATGTCAATTTTAGTTTAATTCATCCATATAATAATTTACTCATATAGGTTGATTTACTGGTATTAATTTGGGTAACAAATAATATATATTTGAGTACTTCAATTTATACAAAGTGAACTCAGTTCACACATGATATTACAATAGCTTCTTAAGACAAAATACCTTTAAAAGAAAAAAAAACTATTGCGTAATCAACTCTCATGTTATTAAAT
Organism: Timema douglasi; assembly: GCA_901482245.1. NCBI lineage: Eukaryota > Metazoa > Arthropoda > Insecta > Phasmatodea > Timematidae > Timema > Timema douglasi. The sequence goes on from CABEEJ010000103.1 coordinate 257,283, forward strand.
ACACATAAAATGACTTTGCATATCATTTGATCTCTTTATTATAGCTTCTTTTTTCTAAATTAACTTTAAAAATAGTATTCTAAGACATAGATTGTTGCTTGTTTTTATTTTATACTTGAATAACATTTCAACATAGCTCAGCAAATTAAATCTCTAGGAAAATAAACTACATGTGACTCGAGAGAGTATACTAAAAAGGAAGTGAGTTTTGGAGCATAGCCGTAGATTTCTAAATTTGAAAAAAGTAACACTTAAACATCCAGCAAAATACATTTAGAAACATTTCTTTATATCTTTTTTTTTCTGAATATATTGAGATTCAAAGTACATGGCCCATTTTAAATTAGCAAAGAGCGTCACAACCATATTCAGAAATAGAAAAATAAATTTTAATAAAATTTTGATTCTGTATAGAAAATTATCATTCTTAGTTAGAAACAAGAACTATATCAAATTGAATATTGGACAATAAATACGGTACTAGCTTTTATTGAAATATAACATGTTTATAACAATTTTAGGAAAACAAATCAAAAATATCTGTACTATGTTGTAAGTCACAACATTTATGTGTCTGCATTGGAATCTCTTGGAGAATGTTGTGAATCTAAGAGCCGAGAGACTGTGAATCTCGTTCGAATAACAAGTCCTTTGATGCGCAAAGATTAATATGCACGGAGTGAACTGTTGTCATTCTAACGAGTTTCATAGCCACGGCCCTCAATTCTGTAGCAATATCTTACTTGCCGCTTCATTAGACAGTTTTTCATGCTCATGACCACTAAAAATTAGGGTAAACACTGTAGGGCTCTTCGAATAATCAAATTTTTTGTAGATCAAACTCGAGATTTTAATAGTAATAGAAGATCAAGTTCAAACTTTACAGCTTTATAAGTACATTCGAGCTTGTTTAAGGTTATTTATGTGCTGTATTGTGTAACTGGTAGTAAAGGACTCATTGTTTACCTTTCTTTCAACTTGTCTGGATCTTGTTTGTGAAATGTGTTGTTCATTGCAAAAATATTATTGCAATTACTGTAATTTTAAAGAAAATGTAATGTTTTTATTTTTTAATGTTAACTATTTGAATTTTATTTAAATAGTTAATTTTTAAAAGTACATATTTATTGATTTCAAGCTCAGCACAACTTGACTCAATACTCGAGAGCTTTCCGAGAAGCTTGTTTGACTAAGAATGAAAAACTCAAGCTCACAGACCCCCCGGTAAACGGTAGAGTGCAATGGTTGGCAAATGCTGGTATCTCAACAATTTGATAGGCGAAACCTTATGAAAAACTCTTTTATCTCTCCATTTTGCAGTGTTCTTCTTTTTGCATTTCTACCTCTAGTGCCACATTCATGAAAAAATTAATTAACAGAATTGTCACTGTTATCTATAATCAACAGCATATTTGTCATTTTTAATAACACACAACATAAACGCCACTATGGCAACACCCATTTTAAATTTCAAAAGTTATCAAGTACTTAAACGTTCTGATAAAAATGTGATGAATAAATACATTTTATCTGGCTGATAAATGCTATCTTGCAGTCATAAGAGGCAATTTTAACTTATCGACCAGATAAAAATATTTATCCAAGAGTCAAAAGACCAGACCTTACTTAGTAAATAACAAAAAAAACATGGTTTCTGGTACTTCCCTCAAAGTAAACTAACGCAAACAACTTTGTAAACATTATGTTAGTTTTATATAACTTATTCATCACTTATGATAATAGAAAAAATTATTCAGTCTATGGTTAACTAATAACGGAAGAACCATTGTTTTAATTTATAACGGTCTAAGCTCGACATGTTTTAAAAATTATACACCTCTGATAAATATTTGAAGTGATACTTTTCTAGAAAATGTAGGAAGCCTCTAGAAGCTCCTTAGAGTGATCTCCACCTGATATTTTTTTGATGTTTGATGTTTGGTAATCAGATAAATCTGTGCCAGAACCGAGGATTGAACCCCAGTCGCCAGCACAGAAGTCTGACACCTTACCCCTAGACCACCAGGTCACCTTAATGAATTATAGAAGTGTACAAAACAACAATACTAAAATGGAAAAAATTCAATTCAGTTCAGATGTTTATTTTTCAGCTCTGAAAATAGTTCACTCAGAGTTCAATGCGATACTTGGCACAGCATATTTTAAGTTGGAATATTGTAGTTTTGGAGTGTATTTGGTAAGAGCCACTTTCATGCAGTCATTTGAATGTTTATCAGTTAATGATGACCTGTACTTTGATTTTAGTATTCTCACGGTTGAGAGCCCTGATTCACTTAAGTAGGTAGAACCAAAACATACACTCACCTTTAAATATATGTATTTTAAAATAAGGTACTGGTCAGGCAAGATTAAATTCCAGAAGTTGGTATCATTCACTCTAGTTTTCAATGAGAGATGACCTGGTTGGCATTTTAAATGCCTGTGAGCTATGGGTTGGGCAGGCCTGTTTTAGATTGTGTTATTGAGAAGTAGGTCTACCATAATGTTCATGACAATCATATAATCAAAACCAAATAAAAATCACATTTGAATTAATAGTACAGGCATAATTTATATTAGGTTAGTTTTAAAATCCATAAGATACAGTATTATAAACTTTGTTTTACAAGTAAGCCCTTGAGAGAGGTATTTTTAAAGACCTTAACTAGAAGAACAAAGAGGCCAGGCCAATTTCTGTTAGTAAAAGATAATTTATTTAATTAAGACTTTAATCTCTCAGTTTCATTGTAGACTATTGTATTTTAAGCATGAATTTGTGCACTATACACTATGCACTATCACTATAACCAGCCCTGTGGTGTAGTGGTCAATTCACCTGACTTGAGTCTAGGGGTCTCGGGTTATATTCCCGGATGGTACAGTACATTGGGTATTTTCCCGAAATGGGTATTACCCCAACAGTCACCAGCGTTTGGTTAATTAGGCTTAAGTTAGTTTTAAGTGTTTATACTGGTTACACACCCTAATACTCACTATCAGCATCATCCTATCTCATCTGGTCATGGAAAGAGCCTCCACAGGAAGGCTGTACAATTAGTATATTCTAGCGTCCCCTAGGCAACAGTACATTAGTATTGGCTAAAGTTTCCATTACTGCGCTACGAGTGATGTGGCCCAGATGTGCAACATTATATTTACTATCACTACTAGTTATGCATAAATATATGCCAAGTCTCACTATTAGTAATAAGCTATGAAATTTTGATTTTGAACATACCAAATAAAAAAATAAAAAATCCTTATCAGTCGGTGATATTTAGATGACTATAATTTTCCATAATTCTGCAAGTATACAATCTTTTGTGATTTTTACTAATTTAATATTTCAATTTACAAAATATAGGCCTTACAAAAATCTCAACCTCTAGGAAATTGTAAAATTATCTTGATCAAATATTTTTGTTAAAAATACATATTAAACCAATTTATTTAATATAAAAAAAAATTGATGGCTAGTCCATAATTTATTTTTGTTATAGTAAGCTTATGTGAAGTTTTTGATTTCACTGGATAAAAACAAATATTTTGACATTACTGAGCACTAGGCCCATTTATAGCAACATAGTAATGACATTCAGAAGCCAGTTTGAAACTGAACCTAGTACAAACACATTAATTTGGAACAGTCAGTTTGAAACTGAACCTAGTACATCACATTTGGAACAGTCGGTTTGAAAATTAACATTGCATCGTATATGGAATAGTCAGTTTGAAACTGAATATAGTACATCACATTTAGATCAGTCAGTTTGAAACTGAACATAGTACAACACATATGGAACAGTCAGTTTGAAACTGAACAAAGCACATTACATATGGAACAATCAGTTTGAAACCTAACCTAGTACATAACATTTGGAACAGTCAGTTTGAAACTGAACATAGTACATCACATATGGAACAATCAGTTTGAAACTGAACATAGTACATCACATATAGAACAGTCAGTTTGAAACTGAACATAATACAACATATTTGGAATTCAGTTTGAAACTGAACATCAGTACATCACGTATGGAACAGTCAGTTTGAAACTGAAAATAATCCATCACATTTGGGAGTCAATTTTAAACTGAAAATAGTACATCACATTTGAAACAGTCAGTTTGAATCTAGATATAGTACATCACATTTAAAACAGTCAGTTGGAAACTGAGCATAGTACATCACATATGGAACAGTCAGTTTGAAACTGAACAAAGCACATCACATATGGAACAATCAGTTTGAAACTGAACATAGTACATCACATTTAGATCAGTCAATTTGAAACTGAACATAGTAAATCACATATGGAATTCAGTTTGAAACTGAACATAGTAAATCACATATGGAAGTCAGTTTGAAACTGAACATAGTAAATCACATATGGAAGTCAAGTTTGAAACAGAAAAAAAGTGTTTATTCTAAAGTGGTTTTAAACTACCTTACACATGCACTAGAATTATTTTCTAGCTTTAAAGAAGGAGGTATTATGTTAAAGTTGAAGAAAATAAATTAGGGGCGAGAAGGGTGAATTTCTTTAGATTACTCTTAATTGTATTGTTTATAAATAAAAATAATAAATCATTGTCCTGGAATTGCTGAATTGAATTGAAATTTCTTGGTGCGGTCAACACCCTACAGCCAAGATTAAAGTAGCGTCCACAGTTAGAAAACCAATCGGGTTCAAATATTCAATAATGATAGTCCAAGAAAATTAAACAAGTATCAAAAATTAGTGCCCATTCTTTATTTTAAATCATATCTAGTATTAATTATTTCTTGTCACTCTTGGTCATACACATACAAACTAATTGCATAAATGTGTTAGGGATGAGAAAGGTTGAATTTAGGGGATACCTGCTTTTGTGTGGAGGGAGAATGGGAAACCATTTATGAAACACTATCTTTAGTACATTCAACCAGGATTTTAACCCTGATCTTGACGCCATTGAGTCCTGACAATTACAAGAGCTTTGACCAGGCGTGTCAAACTCGTTTGGCAACAAGGGTTACCATATTGAACAGTGAAAAAAACGAGAGGGCGCATTTCAGAAAGTTCAATATTGTCGATATATTTTTTACCAAAAATTTGAAACTTTATATTTGCACAAAGTGGCTTTAGATCTCTTGTTGAAGTCACGTTCAAAATATTTTGCAAATGTGTATCGGTAAATGTGATCACTCAAGTGTTGACAAATATTGCAATTATTTGGGGTGCAGATTTAATTATTTTTGGGAATCAATTTTTGGTAAGTAGGCCTCATGGATCAAATTTGGTACATCAACCTCACTTTCTAGAGTTCTCTAAATAATGATCGATTTACAAGTGTCATCATCTCTAATATTGTATCCTACAACATTTATAAAAAATGACGAATTGGACCACATTGAATGTTTAGTTCAAAGTCCTCAGGCCGCATAGAAGCATGAATTGGGCCACATGTTTTACATGCCTGCCTTGAACAACCCACCGGAGTGGGTATCTAATATTAGAAACATAAAAGTGTGGGAGGGGTTGGTGGTGGGGGTCTAAAGTTTTCTTTTATTAAAACCATGATAGGCTTCAGCACTCTGGTCCAATGTACCTGTAGCTATATTTGGCATCAGCCTAATCATATAAATATTTATGGATGATTAGAGAAGGATCAAACCCACTCTTAACATATCAAAATTTTCATTTTGCTTAAAAATCTTGAATTTTAAAAACCATTGTAAACATAAAAGGTTGACTTAACCACAATGGTGTAGTTATTTTTTCTTTCAGTTTTGATTTTTTTTTTAAGTTTATAGAAAATATAATCGATAACTAAATGTACAGATTTATTTGATAATGCATTCATTATAACATTCATATATTTCAATAAATGGTAGATTAATAATCTGTGATCTGTTTGTTATGGTGGTCCAATAGTTGTGTTGGCCTGAGCCACAAATTAGCAGTTAAGAAGTTCTACAGCATATGACACAAAATTTGCATAAGAGATCTATATTTTTTGAATCTCAGACTTGAATTTTTTTTTTTAGATCCTCGAATTACCTTCAGAATCTGAACGACCCATTTTTATCGATGATAATATGTTTTTTAAATCGAGTCAACAAATTATCTATACAATACATAAGAGCAGAACAAAAACATTCAAACATAACCTTTTCATCTCAATGTAATGAGAAAGTAGAAACACAATATTCACAAACAATATTTACATTTACCAGAGGCCATAGTTTATGAAAATAGTTTTTTATGGTAAAGATTTTATGACATTTAAAATGGCTTACATCTTATTTTACCTACCATTTCGGTACTTTTTTGGTCAATCAAACTTGTAACCAATATAAACACACATTTAAAAATGATATAGACAAAGTATTTTGTAGTCAAATCTATGTGTGTGGTCTAACAATATAATAAAAGCAACATATTATATTTAATATGGATGAAATTAGCCTAAATGCATTAGTAAATTAAAAATATATAGCTTAAAGAGTTTATCAAGAAATAAACAAAAATAAAAAATACATCTAAAACAACCTAAACGTAAAGCATAACCTTTTGGATATAACTTTTTTTTTATGTACAGACTGTCAAGGAAATGATTTCGACAATTTCTCCTTGACAAGTTATGACACCACCTGTGATGCTTGACAACAAACCCTGTGCATTAACCGATAAATAACTGTAACTAAATTCATACTCAAAATGAGATAGTAAGAAGCCTCTCATTATTTGTCTCTAAATATGGCTGTGATTATATAAAAACATTGATAATGGTACAACTACCTCGACAAATTTTGATTATGAAGAACAAGCTCTATTACAAATCATGCTTCGAAACACATTTAAACATTTTGAAATGTGTTTCCCTCTGCTGAAGGGTTGTTGTTATCCTTTGGTCTGTCCGTTCTTTGCACCCTGTCATGAATAACCCCCAGGGTGAAACCTGAGATTCTTAGCCCAGACTGCAACAAGAGTTTGTTTTCCGAGCAGTCTTGTAGAATGCTTTCGACTGTAAGCTAAGACCTTCAGACTTTGCGACCAAATCATCGAGCTTCTCTCCACGCTCCAGTACAGCTTCTATTGTGTTGTGCTGTGGAAAATCCAAAATTGGTTAGAGTTAGCCCCCATTATCCATCACTCATTATGACTGGGACAGGCTTGGAACACAAAAAAGGTCAAATATTAAGAGGAGCAAAGAAAACTTTACTAAACATAAAAAAAAAACAAGTAAAAACATGAAATATGGTTTTCTAAAAAATATTTAAGTGTTTTATCTTTTACATACAGTCTTCAATTTAATTAGGACGGCACAAAATGAAATATTTGATTAGCACACATAGATTCATTGCTGGTGAAAAAATTCTGTAATAATTGCATGGAGAGAGTGTAAAACCATTTTTGAAAAAAAAAATAAACCTGAGTACACTTGACCGGGATTCAAAACCCGAGCGCCTTGTCATTGACAATCTAGTCTAGCATGAGATCATGCAGCCACCGAAGGAGGTGTGTAGCTTTTAACAAATACGTAGTATAGTTTGACTAAGTAAGACATACTTTAGTGGTCAAATGGTTTAAGGCGTCATTCCTCGTATTGGACTGGCCTGCTGATTATGGGGAGATCGTTGTTTGAATCTCAGTCGGGTATATTAAGAGTGTTTTTTCCTAAATGGTTTTCCACTCTTTTTCCATGCAAATGCAGATAGATACCTCTAAAATGGTTTCTTGCTCATCCCTTCCCCGTTAGAATAATTATCATATGTTTGTACAACCTTAAAAGGCAGTAAGGCATGGTGATATAAAAAAGAGAGAGGCATACATCTCTCTCCTGTATCTTCTCTGTCACATTCTCCCCCCACCCCCTCCCGGTATCCCAATACTTCTGTTCATTTAACTGAACCCTTTTTTTGAAGGGTGTCACCTACCAGGATTATTTTAGTTTCATCCAGTTCTTCTTGAATCTTTGTCATCGCATCGGCTTCTCTAGGATTTTGGTATCTCACTAAATAGGCATTTAACTGGGGAAATATTATTGTCTCTTCTGAACCTGAAGGCCACAAAGAAGGAGGAAACTTGAGTGAAAAGTCATCCAACACCTATGGGCAAAAGAAAAATTACAAAATAACTGAATACCCAACCATGTGTAAGACGAGCCATATTTATGTTAATTTTTAGATTATATGAATTTAGGTTAGTTTTAAACACCATTTCTAAATACATTTAGATTCTTCAGACAAAATTATTATGTAAAGTTAGCAGTGCTAAATCATGGTATCTACTCAACTTGACCAATGAAATGCTGGACTTTTTCCCTGATTTCTGATTATTTTCTAAAATTCCCGACTAAAAAGTATGTCACATCCTTCTAATTACCCCCCCCTTCCCCCCTCATTTTTCTATTAATCTTTTTTATTAGTAATAATAAGTTTTAAAATTTGTATTAACATTGTTTACTATGAATTATAAAATATATTACACAACTACAAACAAACAAAAATACAGTTTGAATAACATTATTATATTTCATATTTTGAGTAAAACCACATTTTTCCAGATATTTATTGTAATTTACCAAGATCCTGACTTATTTCCGTTTTTTCCTTATCACTTCAAATTCCCGGCTAATTCCCGTTTTCCCTGATTTTCCCATATGCTAGACACCCTGTAAATACAGTATTAAAGCACTTTGATCTGATTAAACTTATTAGACTACTTAAGTCTAGTCCAATTTTCCTAGGAAGTTATTTTTATAAAATTACAAACTTTTTTTTGCAGCCCAAATTTATAATGTTTTACCTGAGGTATTATTAGTGTTATAAGTATTGATAGTATCTATCAAACGTGACAGCTGCAGCTCACATTATCTAACACATTAACATGAAAGCAGATCTAGTGAATTTTTAGCTGAAGGGTGTTAACCTAGATTATTTTTTTAACATGGATGCTTATAAAAGCATTAAAAGATTGTTTTATGGTCAATGGGGCAGTCTAAAGAATGTGAATGTTAAACATTTGTTGTTCATTATATTGACTAAGCCTAAATAAAATTATTATAACCCTTTTGAAACATTAAAATTAACTCTTAATGCCCACCTACATTTAAATAATATATCGCTATAAGAAAAACCTCGTCTTCCTTTATGAGGTAATTGTATTATATTTAGAAGAAAGTACAAGGTGGGTACAAGCATAAAAGGAACGAACATAGTGTGGCTTTAACAATGAAAAGAAGAACATGGTTGACACTTTACAATGCTGCCATTGTGTCATCAAACAAAGGGGCAATGGCTGCATCTTTAAGAAAATAGATTGTTACCGACCAATCCGCCAAGCTTGGTTTCATTCTATTGGAACATATCAGGGGGGAGTGTGAAACGTGCAACGCAACTTCCTCCTCCTTTTCATTGTAAAAGCCATATTGAGTTCATTCCTTGTATGTTTCTATCCACCTTTCCTGAACCTCTTCCCAAATATATATGTACTTAACTATAATAGACTGGCTATTTAATCTATTAACTTATTAGAAGTCAGTATATTATAAAGTCCAATAGGCCCCTTATGGCTCGCCACCCCTCTACAATCCCCAGCTCTGGAATCCATCCTCTTTCTATACAAAGTGTAAAGTCCATCTTTCACTTCAATTAACACTGTAAATAAAATGTACATGTCAACCTTGTAGTGATGGGTCGAACCAGCTCGTTGACGCAAGCTGGCTCACATAAGCTCGTTCACTCAAAAGAGTCGTTCATATGAGTTATATCGTTCACCGTATTGCTGGCTCACTCCCAATCCCTTCACCCCTTCTCTATCATAGACTTGATGAGCGAGCGCTAACTAGTTATCACAATTCCCGTTCCGAGCGTGCAAATCTGTCTCTTTCCTTTCAGCTTATGAACGAATTAAGTTTTATGTGTAATTTATCCGAATCCTATTGTGTTTGATTCTTTAATTCTATTACTTATAATAATTAACCATTAGCATATAACCTTTAGTGTTTAATTCACAGAATTATGTCTAGGTGATGTTAAGAAAAATAGTTAGTTTAATATTGTAGGCATTGCTACTATCTAGTAACGATGTAAGCATTTATAGTTGATTTTTTCTTAGTAGCGAACGAAGAACGACAGAAGAGTCTTGAATTACAAAAACTCCCGACTCTTGCCAGAGCGGATGTACGAGAGCGAAAAAGTCGTGAGTAATGGTGGCGTGAATGACTCGCTCGCGAAGCGAGAGAGCTCGCGAAGCGAGAGTCATTCGTTCAAAGCTCTCGTTCAAGAGTCGTTCAATTTGAATGACTCGCTCACGAGCGACCCATCACTAGAACCTTGGGAATGGCTCCCCAACACCATCCAGACAGGATAGGGAATTGATGAACCCAAGGGAGAAGGGCACAAACATTGAAACTAAAATGTAGGCCTGCCATAGTTTTGTAAGTTGGCCTATTTGTTCAGAAACCTTGAAATGGTTGGGTTCAAGATATTTATAATAAATGTTTTATAACTTTATCATTCATTTAAATAAGAATTTTTTTATTTACCAGATGAAAAACTTCCCCTGCAACAACAGTTTTTACAAAGCAAAGTGTTATCAAAGTAAAAAAAACACACAAAGAATTGTTTTATATAAGCTAATGAGATTCAACAAAATAAATGGTATGGTGCACAGCACAAACCTTTCTCCCATTTTTATTTTAAAATATACATTTATTAAAAACTCATTAAGATAAATTGTGAAACTAATAATAGGTCTATACATTGTTGTAGTAACACTACACCAAAAATCATAAATTCAAATATACACTTTTACTTACTCTGTGGCAGTAGAAACTAGGAACACTGTTACATAAAAATTAAAAAAAGAGAAAAATCTTTGTCAACCAAAGAGCATAAGAATCAAATTCATTCTCAAAGACCTGAATTTAAAAAAATAATATATATATATATATTTTTTTTTCTTATCGTTAAAAAACTATTGGTTTTATATAAATATAAATATTCCAATAAAAGATTTTTTATCTTTAATAGTACTACAATTTTACAATAATAAGTTATTTCGTAACCCAAATAGTTGCAGATAAATGATGAAAATTGGAAAATATGTCATATTTAAAGTATCCTCAAAGTCATTTTCGTGATAAAATGAGAATTGCCATCTTGTATATAATAATAAACAGTTTCTAGATATGAAATTAATCAAATTTGTTATGGCGAACTTTAAGAAAATCAATTTTTTCCTCTTTTTACCTTCAGTAAACTACCCTTAATTTTAGGGTTCGATATCTAATTCCAAAAACCCCTCAAGGAACCTTATGAAAACCCAAGATACCAAGTTTTAGCCCAATCGGTAAAATAGTTTTGGCCCTAACCCGAGGTACAGACAGACGGCAATGTGAAAACAACTTTTTTGTTTTGTTTCAGGGGGTCATGAAATGTCGACATTTATCAAAACCTCAAGCCCAATTTTTTTGACGATCACAATAGGTACCTTTTCTACAAGGTGTCAAGAAAAAGTAAAAATGAATTTTACAGAGGCCCATTCTTACTAGCTGTAGCTTTAATTTCATCAATTTATGACCATGGGCCCAGGATGAATCTAGACAACTCAGTGATGGAGCAGTTTAGACCAATTTACTTAGGTTTGATTCCCATGTTCAGATTTCATTTTTTTAACATAATTGTGGATAATATTTGTGATTGAAACATAATCAGAGTAACAAAAAACAAGCGCAGAAAAAAAATTCAAAATTCCCCATACTAAAACCCATCGAGATAAGGCTATTCAAAAAATCAATAATGTACACCTTTTACTATAAACAACTATTTTTTTAATGCGCTCAAAAATAAATAGCAAGTAGGTATTTAATTAAAAACAAAGTTTGAATAGGATGCAACGAAGACATTTATCTTACCTAGACAACCAAATATACAATTTTCCCTGAAATTCCCCTGATTTTACAAAACTGTTTTAAAATCCCCTTATAGAGTTTACGATTTTAAACAAAGGAAAAATGACGCCAAATGGAAGTATTAAATTAAACAGTTGAAGGAAGATAGAACAGCAAGGCCTACACACTTACCAGAAAACTGAAGGCATCAACGTTCACAATTAAAACACAATAAAACATCTAGTTATTATGTAATTGTTGCTGTACATCAGTTCCCTGCTTCAGCAGAAGAGAATAAAAAACAGACTGGACTATCAAATTTTAAATATGTTACCTGATTGTGATCACTATGATACCAAATATTAAAACAATCTATTTTTGAACCTGTCTTAGTATCCATTCAGGTTATCCACATACATTGATTACGATATTTGATTAGGGATGAGGATTGTAGAATTTTAGAGGAAATGTACCAGCATCTATATGGAGGCAGAGTAGAAAACCGTTTAGGAGAAGCCACCCTCAGTACATCCAACCGAGATTTGAACCCCGATTTCCCTGTCACCGGCAATCCAGTCTAACACAACCACTTGGGTAAAAAAATGTATTATTTTATTTCTAAAAAAACAGTCCTATATTTCAATGATTTTAATAATTTTACTAATAGGCAATTTTTTTTTACTTGTACGGGGTCTTGAACCATTATGCTACTTCCTATCAATGATTGAAAACTAGGTGTGAACTTGTGATAGTGAATTAGAGAAGTGGATTTTAAGAAACTGCACCAGTATTCATCAAAAGAAAAGACAGCAGGCCAACACTAATAATTACAATGTGATTAAAAACCAGGTAAAATTGGCTGTATATTTCAACCGAACCCTTTATTTCCCAGGTGAGAGCTGAACATGCCAGTCAAACACAGCATCCATTTTCTTTTCTTTTTATCTCTGAGTTCTACTACTTGTTTAGGTTATATGTACATATAATGATAGTAATTCTAAGGGGGTAGGGATGAGGAAATAAGCGTCTTAGAGGTAATCTACCCAAATTTTCGTAGAAGGAGAGTGGAAAACCATTTAGGAAAAAATTCTCTCAGAGAACCAACCGGGATTCAAACCCTAATGTGTTCATCATCAGCAGGCCAGTCAAACACAAGAGTTGACACCTTAGAGCATTCAGTTACTGAAGCCAACCCAATATTTTGGGTGGAAAAATGTTTGGTGGAGGGGAAAGCCTATATTTCAATCAGTATACTTATTTTTTCAGTCCACATACTTCCCAATTTATAAAGCTTGCAGTTAAATTCACAAATATTCCCAAGTTTTTTTTTTTAACTTTTGATATAATTCCCGGTGATTTCCTGGGTTTTTTTTTTTCAGACATAAAACATTCCCTAAATTTTCCCTACTCTTCGGGTATGTGTCAACCTTGACATAGATATGAACTAAGCACTACCCACTTCGGTGGCCGCATGTTCTATCTTGCTTCTCCCGCAGTAGACTGGACTGACAATGACAGGGAGATCGAGGGTCGACTCTCTTATCAGGTGTACCGAGGGTGGTTTTTCCACTCTCCCTCCATACAAAATGGGTACACTTCCTATATAACATGGTGTCTACTAAACTTGACCAATGAAATCCCCGACCTTTTCCCTGATTTTCCCTGTTCATTTCCTAAAATTCCCGACTAAAAAAGTATGTCACATTCTTTTAACTCGCCCCCCCCCTCCCCTCCTCCCTCATTTTTCTATTATTTTTTTAATAATAATAATAATCAGTTTTAAAATTTGAATTAAAATTGTTTACTAGGAATTAAAAATATAGTACACAGCTATAAGCAAAAAAATGACATAATTTACTGATTATTGTATTTCATATTTTGAGTAAAATATCATTTTCCCGGATTTTTATTGTGATTTACCAAATTCCCGACTTATTCCCGTTTTTTCCCGATCACTTCAAATTCCCGGCTAATTCCCGTTTTCCCTGATTTTCCCGGATGGTAGACACCCTGTATAACCTTCTTAATCCTTACAACTATTAGCATACTTAGTAAATTAGTGTAGCGAATGAATGGATAGTAAAACGCGGTGATAAAAAAAAACTAAACACTGATATAAGGCAACTTGGCAGATGGTCAAAGTACAAACCTTGGTCAATAGTGTGTGTGACACTCTGTGTGGATAGTCATGATCTGATATCAAGACACCGGCTAAGTTATCACCTCGCACATAAACATGACACATGTATTCTGAAACAACAAAAACACATGAAAATTAGAACAAACTGAATGAAACCACAAATATTATAGTCAACTTTGGTTCCAAGGGTTGTTCTTGTTTCTCAACTCCGATTCCTTAACATTTACAAGTTCAATCAGGGTGGCCACTCAAACTATACAATAAAATATCTCAGTTTTCCTGGCAAAAAATTTAACATTTTCCATTTTTAAAAGGCTTTTCCTTCGGTTGTGAGACTTTGAACAAATGATTCCGAGTGAAAATGTTCTGTAAAGTGTGTGTTTAACATGCCATTCTTCCCCTCTGACAAGACATCTTGTGAATGTGGGGAATGCCAGGCCTCCACCATGGTTCGGATTCCACGTTAAACTGTAGGTCCTTCATTTCATCTCACAATCACCCTACCATTACACATTAGCGTAAGTGCGTATAACCCGAATGGGTAGTAAGATGAGGTGCTAATAATAATAACAACATGCCGTTAAATTTCAGTACTCGAGCAAGTATTGTTAATGAGTATGTATACTTAATGCCTAGGCTAGTAGAACAATGGAGGCCTACACAATTTATACCACCTGCAAGATTTAAAGATGGGTCTTTGTTTAGAAATATAATCCTTACTATCTTCCATTGGGAGACTTTGCCACGAGCTACATATATAGCCCCCTCCCCCTTAAAAAAAATCAGGTCACGACCATGTAATTACTTTACATCCTTATCGCTTATTACTTTGTAAGAATTCTAAGTTGGCTATCTAGCATATGCAGTGTAAATACCACCTTGTTATTAGAATTATAAGTGAGCTTAGAACCAAGCAGCCAATAGGAGTGCTGCTCTCAGTTAGAATTATAAGTGAGCTTAGAATCAAGTTTCCCAGTTAGAATTATATGTGAGCTTAGAACCAAGCAGCCAATAGGAGTGCTGCTCCCAGTTACATGACATACAAAACAAAAATCTGTTTAGAGTCATTTGAACAAAAGTTTCTACCATTTTAATATTAATTTCATATAGTGTCTGATGATCCAGATACACGTGGAATTTGCCATGCTAGCCCACACCACCGATAAGATTGGTAAGTCAACACTGCCCTGATGCTCTCTCTTTGTAGGATAGTAGCTTGTAGGTACAAAGTACATGTTTTAATACAAAACAAAGGTTATTTTTTGTGCAGGTGAAACACACAATACTGAAGAAATGAGTAATTCTAGTGTTGGAACATACACAAGCACAGATGAAGATTCCAGTAGTCAATAAAGAGGAACCGATGCTGTTACTTCAGGCAAAAAAAGATGCCGTACATCAGAAATCTTTAATAACATGTTAGAAAAAGATTGAAGAATGCATTGGAAAAATATACGCCTGCAAATGGAGGCGTTAAGGTTGCTACAAAAGTTCAAGAAATACCCAAATACTCTGATGGGTGTTACTTGAAGATATGTGATAAGAAATAGCTTTTTGAACGGTTTAAAGTATTAGGGGACTATAATCAGCAGAATATATATTTAATGGAACTTATATCAAAATCAGAGAAGCAGAGGGAGCGAGTTGCTGCTATTGACATGCAGACAAAACATTCAGTGTATGAGTATATCGTTAGGAATGGTTATGTTACTACTAAAGTCTGCATAAGAACATTCTTGGCAATGTTCTGTATACCTGAATGTAGACTAGAAAAACTGCATAAAGCTGTAAAAGATGATGATCAAAGTTTCGCCTATGGCATGTTAAAAATAAAATCTGATGCACTAAGATACAGGATAAGACAACATAGATTTGCATAGGAGCAGAGACATTATTCAAGAGCAGAAAATCCAAATAAGAAATATCCTTCTCCAACATTGAACTTTAGTAAAATGTATCCTTTATAGTTGGAAAAAACAATAGATGACCTTGTAAAGGAGTGGGTGGCTCTATAAGGATAATTTTTTGCATGACTTCAACTTAAGCTTTGATGACCCATATGGTGACACATGTACAACATGTGATAAATTTTCATAATTTCCTACAAACCCATATCTGATAGCTGATGAGTATGAGAAACTTGTTCACCAAAAAGAACTTCACGTGAGGAAATCTGACAAGGCGTACCTGCATTACAATATCAAAGCTGCCAAGCTCCACAAGGATATGGAGGTGCAAACATTTGACTTGAAGCAAACTTTACCAGTTTCATACCTGAGCCACTCTCGAGATTTTTATCAGCAACAACTGTGAGTTTATAATGAAGGCATGCATGTGTGTTCCAGTGAAGAAGCTAACATAGTGATGTGGGTTGGGTGGAAGGTCAAGCAAAGACTAATGAGGTGTGTTCTGCCCAGTATGACACAATGAAGTTGCTCAAAATACAGTAGGTCTTACCAGTTAACAAATTAATTTCATGGAGGGATGGCTGTACTGGCCAGAATAAAAATTTCTTCATATTGGCATCCTGGTTTTTCCTAATACAAAAAAAAGTTTCCAAAAACTATCATACAACGGTTTCTGATCAGTGGCCACACATTTCTTCCATGCAATTGTGACTTTAGCAACAATCAATGCCGCAGGAAGACACGCGTACATCAAATCCATATCCCACAAGATTGGGCAGACATTATTTAGAATGCTCGCAAAGAGAAACCATTTCATGTTTTTTTAGATGAATGAGGGCATGCATATGACTTCCATATGCTAAGTAACGAGATTTTACAAAGATCGAAGGCTGCAGAAAATGTATAACTTAATTGAGAGAAATAACATAAACTAGAATATATGCTTACAATCCATCTGAGGTTAAGTACAAAACCACCAATCAGATACATAATGAATTCTACAAATCCTTCACCAAAGCAAAACAGGGCCCAAGAGTATTACCAGGCTTAAAAAGATACAAAAATTCAGTACCCATCAAGTCTACAAAACTAAAGGACCTGAAGAGCCAGCAAGACTAGATTCCTTGAAAAGAAGGCTTTATGGCAGTTATTTTTTTAACTTTGAGAAAAAAAAATTCCTATTGCAACCATGAATCTGATGAAGATAAGGTTGAAGCTGATTTTGGTGAATGGATTGAGCAAGCATTGTAAAATGAATTTTAATTACAGAAGAAAGTGGTACTGTGTATTTTACTATCTCAATATGTTATGAATGGAAAAAAGTGTATTATAGTGACGACGCAGACAATATTGTGTTTGTCCATTTAAAGCCAGTGTAATTACATGTTATTTTTATGGACAGTAAGACTTTTTTTGTTAATATTACAAGTGGACTAATATTATTATTATTATTATTATTAGCACCGCGTCTTACTACCCGTTCGGGTTATACGCACTTACGCTAATGTGTAATGGTAGAGTGATTGTGAGATGAAATGGAGGACCTACAGTTTAACGTGGAATCCGAACCACGGTGGAGGCCTGGCATTCCCCACATTCACAAGATGTCTTGTCAGAGGTGAAGGAGGGGTTTAGTAATCAGATAAATCTGTGCCGAGACCGAGGATTGAACCCCGGCTGCCAGAAGATAAGGTTGAAGCTGATTTTGGTGAATGGATTGAGCAAGCATCGTAAAATAAATTTTAATTACAGAAGAAAGTGGTATCGTGTATTTTACTATCTCAATATGTTATGAATGGAAAAAAAAAGTGTATTATAGTGACGAAGCAGACAATATTGTGTTTGTCCATTTAAAGCCAGTGTAATTAATTACATGTTATTTTTATGGACAGTAAGACTTTTTTTAATTAATATTACAAGTGGATTAATATTGATTGAATATATAATAAAGTGCATTATATTATAAGTACACTACATTAACCATACTAAGCCCACTTTTAATACAATGCTATTTCCATTATGTATTTTTACTAAACAATGTGTGATACCCTAAAAAAAATACCAACTAAAACAAATAGATAAAAATATAAACTGTAAAATTTAAGTTTATTTTTTTTCACTTAAAAAACAAGAAAATGGTCAATATACCAATTATAATACTCACCTTTTCAACTGATATAGTGGTAATAAAATAATATAGGTTTAGGCTAAAGACAAGGTATACACAATACCAACAGCCTCCAGGCTAAAATGGCTTCCCTCAGGGACAGAACTTTAGTCCTTCAACATGGATATCGCTAGGTCACATCAAGGGGCATTAAAAAAAGGCTCATTTTAAACATGGTTTCTCTAGAGAGAAGTAGTCTAAAAAAATGTATTTCTAGAGTTAACCAGCTGGCTTCCACAAAGCTAGGTTCAGATAGAAATCCAACCCCTCCCCCACCCGCCCCCCATCACCCCTTTTTCACATAATCCTATCTTACAAAGAGTTAACATTACGATTACAATGGTATCCTTATGATGAAAATGTTAAATGTTAAAAGAGAGTTGTTTAACAAATGCACATTTGGAAGTGCTTTTATCACTGAATATTGATCTTAGCAAACCCCAATGTTGATGGACTCGACCTTTTCCAAGGAGAGCAGCGAAACTTCCGTAAGGCTGAGGATCTGGTCTGTGGCCTAAGCCTAAATATTTTTTTATTTAAATAGTTATTTTAGAGTCAGATCAAAGCCTTCATAATTCATGTATTCTCCATAAGAAGCAGCAGATATGTAGGAGCCTAGACGTCACTCCAAGTAGAGTTGCCAGAGTTAAGAAACCGGCCTATTGTTACTAGATACAGCCGTGGTATAATATGAAGAATTCATGGTAAGATGAGACGGGGTCAAAAAGTATGAGTTGTGGGTTGTGTTGGGATAATCTGTACATTATATACACACACATATGAACTTTTGAGACAATGCAAGACCGACCCATTTGGTGGCCACTTTAGAAATACTCATTTTCAAAAGAGTGTTTTGTTGGTTGTGGGACCCTATTATTGTAAATTGAAATAACTTTAAAGCTTGTAAAGATATTTTTAAATAAATAACTACACCAATATTAATAAATAAGCCATAAGTTGCTTTATGATTACTATCATCTGCACCTGTATTTTCATTGATAGTGGTCAGTATTTGTGTCAGTAGTACCAATAGCAGTAGGCCCACCACTATCATTATTGTTATTACTGTGAGTTTTAGTATACCTATTAAAACCATTTAAATGTATTGTGTGCTGCATTACTATTGGTTCATCCTAACCTGAGACCAGAATGTATTGTGTGCTGCATTATTATTGGTTCATCCTAACCTGAGACCAGAATGTATTGTGTGCTGCATTACTATTGGTTCATCCTAACCTGAGACCAGAAGTACACAAATAATTCCATATCACTATGCGAAGGACATACATGATTGATGCAATATTGTTAATAGGCACGGCCATGTATAGTCAATATCATAGCAAAGTAGGTCACTACAAATTTTTTATTACTTTTAAATTTCCAGTCTTATATTTAACAAAACTCGAGGCCAGACTCAGAAAATGCCATAAATAGACCGGAAGCACTCAACACTCACAACCGTCACTTAACACTGCTGAGGTGAAATGTTGACTGACAGTTGTTAACTTGACGTTAACATGTGATAAGGACTGTATCAGGGGGTCTCTCAACGCTGAGTCAGGAGTTGGTTGGTATTCGAATAGCGCTTGCAAAGCTTAAAGTATCATTTCTAAGTGAAATGACAGAATGATTTTAGTTATAATAATTTTCTAGTGTTATTTTAAAACAAGTTTAATACAAAACAAAGGAGGGAATATTTATAGAAAGTATACCATTAAAGTCCATTCAGTAGCAAATCAGAGCATAGACTTCCACGTGGCTTTGCTTACATCAGGTCTCAACTTAGGGTGAATCAATAATAGTAGGCTAACCTTGAAATTTTTTTTTTATATTTCTGTCCTTTAAATCAAGGTTGATGTAATTTCCAAGTTTAATTAGCTTCTACAGTCTAATTTCAAGATGAAGGTTCTTATCTAATAGCTAGAAAAGTTGCTAGATCTATTTTCACATATTCATATGTGATCGGCATCTGTCACTATTGATAGATATTATCAATAAACAAATAATGTGTGGCGTTCCTCAAGGTTCAATCCTCGGACCCGTTCTTTTCTTAGTTCATATAAAAATTATTTATACAAAAGTAATTTGAATGGACACATTCAGATTTTTGCAGATGACACTTGCTTCTATTATGATTAATTTAAATGTTCTACTAAATAATGTTCGATCCGACATCCCTCCATTGCTAGACTGGATTCATACCAATAAACTCTCTATTAGTTTAAAAAAAATTATACTTATCCTATTCTCAAAACCTAGCCACAGAAGAAGAATAAAAAAATAAAATTATCATGGAAAATGAGATACTGGAATATGTAGTCTCTATTACTTATCTGGGCGGCCTAACTATTGACAAGCATCTCTTATGGGAAAGTCACATAAATAATATAGCAAAAAAACCAATTCCTATTACAGGAGCAATATGCTGATGTACCTATGTATTAACTAATCCAGTCAAAAGAACTCTTTTTTTTTTCTTTGGTACACTCATATCTAATATATATGAGTAATATTTGGGGTTTTGCATCCAAATCGAGACTTAAAAGATTATCTACACTCCAAAATATAATTATTAGATCACTATATCAATTACCTATAAAATAATATAGAACTACTGAAATTTATAAATATCTGGATTTAATGCCTCTTGATAAACTGATTATTTACAAAACAGGTATTCTTGCTTACAAAATAAATAAAAATAAACTTAAAAGTACCCACAAATTAGAATTCACTCAATCAGGTAATCATACTAGAGGCTCACTTAAAATATATCAGGAATCTTTTAACACTGTAAACTATGGAACAAATTCAACTTTAAATAAAATGAGTATAATATTTAATGCAATTCCAAAAGATATCCCTGACTTACATGAAGTGACAAATTCTAAAATACATTAAAAATTTTGTCTTTGCCAATGAATAACTTTAAAGCCAACATACCAAAATTATGTAAAGTTTTTAACAACCTCTTCTCTATTTATGATTAAAATAGGTCTATAATACTGTAAAATGCTTCACTTATGTCTCATCCTATCGACTTGCCTTCAATCACCATAATTATTATAATAAATTCCCTTTTCTCAGTAAACATTTTATAACCTAATATTATTTCCCTGTACATACCTACATATATTGTTTATTATTGTAGTACCGATTAATTTTCCGCAACTTTTATTTTTATCTTTGCGTATAATCCGAACGGGTAGTAAGACTGCTAATAATAATAATATTTTTATCTCGAAGTACTGTCTTATTAATTATTTGCTAATGTTATTTTTATTTTATTAATGTTTATCTCGCACTTAGTGATAAAATGTATTCATCAATATTATCATAGCTGTAACATTGTACTGGTAGTGCTGTTTATTGGGTTTTGTGTATTTTGCCTAAAAAAATTTTTTGTTTGTTTTGAGTTTGTTTAATTTTATTTCATGATAAAATATTCATGTCTTTAATCTTTTAAAATTTAAGCTTATGTAAAATTTCAATTACTATAAATCCATAGTCTTATAAGTGAGCTCTAGCTCTTTGGATCATGTAATTAATTATCAAATAATAATAAATAGGCAGGGCCAACCTATAAAACAACACTAACAAAAAGAATAAAATGTTATCAATTTTGACCACAAAAAAAGTTTGTATTTTATAAATGGCCCTTTCTATGAACATTGGACTCTTAAGTAAATGCCCCCGAGTGATTATTTAAAAGAAAACATACCTATTTGTTTAGGTTTAAAGTTTAAGGTAGGTAAAACCCAAAAATAAGGAAATAGAAGCAAAGTAATGTTTATAATATGCTGAAGAAAAAAAAAAAAAATTACCTCCTTCCTTGACAGACTGTCTAGCTGCAGTTTGTGTCCTTTCCACTATTGTCTTGCTAACAAATGCCATAAATTCTTGAACACTGGTTCGTTGGAAAAAACTGAATGTCGATAAGTCATACGAGGACTTTAACCAAACAGCAGTGTTTGATGACTTGTACAAAATATTTAAAGCATATAATTTCACCATTTTATCAGACACGAATTAAAAACCTGTAAACAAAGTATGATTAGTAGTTTGATTTTTTAAAAAGGCATTACTCGTCACTCTAAGTAAGAAAGAAAGAAAGAAGTTTAACAGCACTTGGTAAAATTTCTGTACATATTATTTGAATAGTATGATTTTAGCCTCAATCTAATTTAGAAACAAATATAGATTCAGGCATAGTACCTAATTGCTATACACTAATATAAGTGTTTAAATGTGTGTGTGTGTGTGTGTGTGTGTGTGTGTGTGTGTGTGTGTGTGTGTGTATTAAAATAAATGGTAGGGCACAATCACAAGAGGTTTTGAGTACACTACCCTAAAGTAAATTATGTTTGACTTATAAAAACAAACATATCTTTCTAATCCCAATATCACTCTTTATACATAAATTTTTGACCAAATTGTTCAAATCTAGAGGCATATTTGAAATTACAATTTTCAAAAATAGATTATTTGTAAACTAATCTAAAAGTAGACCTATTTGTTATTTGTGAAAATAAAAGTGTATTCTTACTTGTCATTAAAAATTATTCCGAAATTTCCATTTTGAATTCAATCTTCAAGAACAATTTCCAAAATTTCAAATTTTCTATAATTTGTTGTATGAAAACTACCCTTAAAATTATTTTATATATTTAATAAAGGTACACTAGCCTATTATCGATACCAGTAATGTAAAACAGTTCCCCGATACCATTATTTGAACCAAATCGTAAAGCTATTTCAAAAAAATCAAATTTTACAAAAATTAGCTGTTATTTAAATATTAAATTATTTTAATTTAGAAAAACAAATATATATTTATAATACAAAGAACTTAACAGATATCCTTTTTTTAACCAAATCCCTAAAGCCAATTTTTGTATTTAAATTTTTTTTAAAAACAGTCATCTGTTAACTATATCCTCCTCATTTATGACCAAATTGTTATAGCTATTTGTAAAGTATTTCAAGTTTTTTTTAAATGTAATAAAACTACCCATAAATGAATTTTTACCCTAAAAACAAATATACAATGTTATTTGTCAAGTCAAACATTCCAAAAATACTCATTTGGAACCAAATTATTAGAGCCATTTGTAAAATATTTCAAGTTTATTAAAATTCAGTATAATCAGTTTTAACCACGAAAAGCTACCCATTAATGAACTTTTACACAAAAAACAACTAACAACTAGCTTATACTGTGTTATTTGTCCTATCACACCATCTCCAGAGTTATTTTTGAAATCATAGAATTTTTTTTAAACTTCCCATCAGTAATTTTTGGCAAAAAAACACCAATTATAGTTAATTGCATTTGTGAAATATATGACTTCAGATAGTTTATTTGCATACAATTCCATACAAATCTATGTATTAAGTCAAAAATATACACATATTCAATTTAACATTCACCAATACAGTGATCTTTCAAAATTTTAAAATCACATATATATTTTTTTATATAAAATAAAAGGTGCCTGTGACAAATATTACATTAAATGGACAAACTTTTCAGAAATGTCCAAACAATTGATATTTGCTTTGATTTTAGTTAAAGCAGAGCTTTGGTGATTTTTTCCCTAAGCAACAATAGAATTATCTGATTCTATATGCCTATCTAGGTTTAACATTAATCAAAATATGTTGTTATTTATAGGAATTTATAAAGAATGTGACAGACATGACACCTCTGAACTATATTATTATATATGAATTTTCACTTAGTCAAATTTATCTGAAAAACAGTATAGGGTTGTTGAAAAGACCAATTACATAAAAAAAAATACATAGGCCTACATATTTACATAATAAAGTACTTGTATTAAGGCTTGCTTATGACCAGAAACAAAATCCACACTTTAGAAATGACCATCTGTTAGCAATAAATTTTCAAACTTATATATATTTTTCTGTAGAATTGGGAACTTCTTTAAACTCCTTTAAACTCTGATAAAATGCCTTAAAATAATATTTAAAACAATGTAGGCCTATATATTTGTTTTATTTACTTCAAAACTTTCTTATCAAAATACTATATAAAGGTTTTGGTTATCAGTTTATATTCCAAAATTACATTCAGGTGTACGTTAGTGTGAAAATGACCTTATATGGTGATATTGGTCATGTCAAACAAATCCTAGATATGCATTTTAAACAAAATCGTTAAAGCCATTTTCAAAAAAATTTTAATTAAAAAAAATGCTAGCAGTAAAATTTTCTTAAATGATGGGTTTAGGGGGTAGGCCTGAAAAAATGTTTTGTGGTATAGCCCTATAAAATCTTGATATCAAGTTTGAACAAAATTCATCAAACCGTTTTGGATCCATGACCGAGGACAGACTGACTGACAGTTAATTGTAAAATCCACTTTTTTGGGTTTGTTTTAATAATACCTAAGTATTCATAAGAACCTCAGATATTGAGGTTTTTTTTACGATCACAATACTTTATATGAGAAAGTAAAAACACTTAAGTTATTGGTGCCAGAACGCTTTCTAATGAAATAGTTTTGAAATAGCTTAAAAAAATAAAGGCTAGCCTATATAGCCTAGGCCTATATGCTGCCAAATATTATTCAACTTTTTAAAATTCTTTTCCTGGTCTCATTGCCCATCCAAACTATCCACATATAGGCTTAGTTACATTAAATAGGATAAATCGAGGCAGGCAGATGTTTAGAGGTAAAGTACCTACATTTGTGTGGAAGGAGAGGAGGAAACAATTTAGGGGAAAACACCCTTAGTAAGCCCGGCCACAAAGAGAACCACAATCTCCCTGTCACCGGCAGACCACTCCAGACAATAGGCCTCCCATTAAAAATTCAATCTAATATTGATGAACTAAAACAACACAAAATAATATTTATAATATGACTCATAGATAATGAAACAAGCACGAACCTAGATAAAAATATTGTGTGGGCCTACCTATTCATAAATACTTATGTTCTAGGGTGATTTGTGTTTGAATTAAGTATAGCCTAGTTTTACAAACTTTTGACACCTTTAAAAAATAATATGTTTGGACTCACAATATTCTTAAGTGTATAATAAAATAGCTTATATATAATTGAAACAAAGAAAATAATTGTATAGGCCCCATATGCAACTTATAACCCAAATCAGTTATAAGTTGAATGTAATGAACTAGACCAAATGAAAGACGATCTACAGGTTACAACCTAATGATATATCCTCAAGAATGAATAGTTATGGCAAATATGTGGTTGACTCAAGCTGCGTCCAAAAAATCATGCCAGATCTGAAGTTAGGAATGACACAGCAGTGTGTGGAACTGTTAGTTTTATTTTGTGATACATATTTCAATAAAACAACTGTAAGTTAAAGAAACCACTATTTTATTATAATTTTTATCAAAAATATAATAGAACAGGTTAGTGAACAAATGTTATAAAATTTACTTTAAAGTATGAAGTAAAAAGTTACTGAATGTAACAGGCCAATATGGGGATATAAAGTCGTGTCATTTGGGTTAATTAGGGGATACATGAAAAAATCGATATGAGTTGCCAAGTAGTTGTTTCCTAACTTAATATATAATTATTATAATCTAACTTTATATTGTACTTAAGTGGTCACAGGGGAATTCTTGTGGAGATATTGAAATATCAAACAAGCTCACCTAGTATATTATAAGATATAAAATCTGGTACTGAGTTAATACAAATATATTCCAACTGTATACAGATACAATTAACCAAACTTATCACCCACAATTAAATATGTTAAACTTTTTTTTTTATCTAATTGGACACATCACTTGTAAAAGTCAAAACAACAAACGACATTTTAGGCAAAGATAAGGTAAATAAAATTGGCAAGTGATTTAAATAATGTTCGCAATAAGCAGCGCTATGTGTATATAATACTGGATAGTTTATCGACAAAAACATACGCATTGTCAAGGACCAAAGTGTGACGCTCAAGTTTAACACCTGCTTCAATGTGGGAGGAAAGATTTAAAGGTTTATTTCAATGTTCTTATGTGAAAACATGTATCTGATGAATAAAAGTGTTATTGTTTGAAAGTAATGAAGTATTATACAATACTTGCTTGAAGAAACATTTACATTAAAGGATTATTATTATTATTATTAATAATAATATTAGCACCGCGTCTTACTACCCGTTCGGGTTGTACGCACTTACGCTAATGTGTAATGGTAGGGTGATTGTGAGATGATATGGAGGACCTACAGTTTAACGTGGAATCCAAACCATGGTGGAGACCTGGCATTCCTCACATTCACAAGATGTCTTGTCAGACGTACATTAAAGGATATACAATTCAATTCTACAGGTAATACTGTAGAAAAACGAATAAAATGTTTAATATATTTAAATATGTTAGCTATTGTCCATGTTGTTGCCAAGACTACAATTATATTTAAAACTGGCTATTAGCTTGTATATTGGTTTCAAAAACCATATTATATTGAAAGTGAGATAAATTTAATGACTAAGGTAGGCCTATCTAAAAACGTGATTGCATTTGTTTGAATGACAAGCTTTGTGTTGCCATACGTTCAAACGATCACTTACGTTATAGGCTTGTAGAAAATATCATTATATTACTATTAACAAAAAGTTGGCTCATATCGTGTATGTTGCTTTCTGAAAATATATTATTTTGAAAGTTAGATAACCATAGTAAAACAAGTAAGTTAAAAACTGTAGTACATTTGTTTGAGTGACATACTTTGTGTAGATGTCTTACTTTCAAACGATAATGTAGGTCATAGGATTGTAGGAAGTGCGGTATCTACTAAATCCTGATTTTAGTAGGAATCCCATCTGTAAGGCTTTATTTCGTACCGGAATACTATCATATATTAGTATTTTGGTAGGATAAACGGCCATTTAGGACGAAAGTAGAAGTTCCCTTTTGAAAAGTCATTTATCCTACCTAAAGACTACTATAGGGTAGGATTCTGGTACGAGATAAAGCCTTCCAAACGAGCTTCCTTCAAAAATCATCGTATATATTAGCCTACATCAACTTATTTAAAGAAAACCTTCAGCAGTTTCAAACTTTGTTATGCTCTTTAAAGCTTTTACCAACACATTTATTTCTTTAACTAATTACACATTGTTTTATCTAAATGAACGATGTCAAAATGCTATATTGTCTTGTATGGATGTAAGAGAGAAAGAGATACCTAAATATTTATCTCTCTTACACAACGGTATGCAGACAATACCTCGAAAATTTCAGCCACAGAAGTCCATTCAATAATTTTATTGCGATTAATTGTGAACACGGTTAGTATTAACTATTTATTTGCGCCACCCCCACTCCAACTATAATAATGTTTTAATGTTTACAATATGATAAATATACACATTTATATATAAATAAAGCTGGTACATACATTTTTTTTGTAAAAATAAATTGACCTTTGATATAAAATTACATAACTTTAAAATATCTATAATTAAATAAAATTACTTACAAGAAAAAATATTAACCAGTTAACAAAATGACAGATATTTCGATTTCAATATTATAATATTTTGAATATAGAGTACTTAATGTTAATACACGGAAGATATATAATAAACTACTAAATTAATTTCAAACGAACATCAACCCAAAGTTTGTGTTTGTTATTTTTTTATGTTTCTATTTAATAATAAGAGATAATTAAACTAATTTCGTTTTATTTTATGTGATTAAATTAATATAATATATTGTGTTCAACAACAAAACTACACCCTAGCCTAAAGACTACACTAATTAAATATCAAGGTAGTAATTTGATTTATTTGAAATGTAGTAAGCATACAAGAATTAATATAAGCCAATTAGGGTGGGCTAGTGTAAAAACAATTATCATTTATATTAATAAAACGAAGAGTTTGTTTATCCGTTTGTCATGAGCGTTGTGCAATATCTATCGCATGCAAAGGCAGACATTTTAAAATTAGTAGACCCTGTGCCCAAATATGGACCCTTGAAAAAAACGGGGTCAGAAGAAATAAAAGTTGAGATTTTTTCCCCGTTTGTTTGAAGTAAAGAATAGTGTTACCCAGAGTAACCACACAATTACCTTGAACAAAGCTGGGTGCCTCTGTGAGTATATAATATAATATGATTAATCTCTAATATATAATCTATGTTAATTTACTTAAGGGATCAAGCTATTTATAAACATACGACTAAACAAATAAGATTACTACAAAACCTTACGTATTTGATAAAGAGCTAAGGGACTTTTATAACCTTCTAGTCAAAAAGGTGATTATTTACACCTGATTAGACATATTGATCGACTCCAACCATTTTCTAATGGAGTTTGCAGTAGTCTATTCATACTCTATCATTGCAGTACTAGTATAATCCTTTGGTCGGTCTTTTAAATGCCATCCCAAAGATTAGTAGAGTCAGCAAAATGTATGATAGTTATTTATGAGTACCTACTTGAAGAGTGATAAAGCTACGTTTTTCTTTCTTCTTCGTTGGAATTTACATCAATCAGGAACACTCGTATCCGATTCACTTCCATTGCTAATTTCTTGATGTTACATGCGTTCAAACCAGTTCGAAGCCACGTAATCTAGCCCTAGCTAATCGGGGATCTCATATACGAGATAACCGAGACGACACTTCAACTGCAGAAAAAAACCAACCCAGCTGGAAATCGAAATTGGCACCCTTGAACTGTCAGCCAAATACGCTGACCACCAGACCACAGAGCTGGTCGAGATATGAATAGGTCAACCTTATCAATGTAAACTAAACATAGTTTCAATTCTAATTAGTACTAACATTTTTTTTAACAACGATATCACTTAATTATTCTTAAAAAGTTCTGACGTAATATTACAAATTTATTTATTACATTCAACAATGTGTTTTTGTATGGACTGTACTTTTTTATGTCATTGATCAAAATGTCAATTTGTTTAAGATTTTTGTAAATGTGTATTTCTTTATCATACTCAATACTATACCAAACCATATCATCTTCTGCATAATTTTTTCAAAAGTATGTTAATTTTTTAGGGTGATCAATCGCGTACACCCATTCTTAACAAATGGGTCTATCTCCAATAATGTAATGTTCAGTATAATAATTTATAAACATTTGTTTTATATAATAATCCAAACTTAAGGCAATGGTAAAATCCAAGTTTATGTATCAGGAGTTCAAAAGTCTAAGAGGTTGCTCAACACAATCATATTTTTTTCCCCCAGTATGTATTTATATGAAATACCATTTAAATTATGCCAACGTCTTTGTAATGATCCAATCTATCTTGTGAAAAAATAATTACTTTACATCAACACATATTAGAGATATTCCAATAAATTTATTTTTGTACCATATACCGTCATGTACTGGTTAGGTCAGTAAAGCCGGCCGCCTAGCAGACGATGCTTGATGGCCTTACTCTTTCTATATACAGGTCTAAGTAATATGTTATTTTACTGCCACCTGGCATCGTTGGTAATACTAACTTACTTAGATGTACGTGCCTAGCTTAGTTGTCAGACCTTGATTTAAGAAAACAGTTCCAACATTACTTTAAACCACCCCTATGACACTCTACTATAAACCTTATATAGAAGTTGATCAGACTTTGAAGCTCCTTAGATGCACGATTTGCAGCTATATGGGAAGGCGTTGTGATTGTTGCGGATGGTTGTGACGTTTTATAATAACAGTTGTTCAGATTTATAGAATTTTATTCCAACACAATGGCTTTACATGTCAAAAATAATAATAAATGTAAGTTTCCAGATTGTTTTAAAACTTACGTGTCAATGTTTATACGCCCTCAAACTTCGATAGACGTGAATTGAGAGAAAAAAGTACAAGAAAGATTTCTAGTCAAGATAATTTTAGAAAAAAAATCTAATGATAAATTTTGTGACCAATATTTTGGCCAAAAGATATTCTACGAGCATGGATTGCAACAGGTAGTGATGAAAGAATTTTGCAAAAGGGAATTGTGCAATTGCTTTTTATAAATCAAGGTTAGTTTTTTTATTGATTATTTCCACATTGGTTGATCAATGTTTGCAATAAAAAAAACTTCTACTAGATATCAGTTACCACCCCTCCTATGTCGTTGGCTACTTGTATGTTTATTTATAACGGTGATTTTTCTACCGCCTTAACTTTAGCCATTAATTATATAAAAATAAAAAGCGTTTAGTTTTTAATTCGTGATGGATCTCTAAAACTGACACAAATAACCCATTGTATTTTCTCAAAACAGTTAATCATCAAGTAATTTATATTAACATTTATACTTGTAAGTAAACTGCTAATCAACTATAATCATATTTAGGCCTATTTAATATAATTTGATTTTTAAATCAGACAGCTCACTAGCAGTGGTGTATTCTCTGGGTATGCTAGTCCCGCGCTGCATACCCATAATGATATGTACTAGTTTTGTTAAAATCCAATGCTGTCTGTGTGAACTGTGTAAACACTAATGTTTAAATTGTTAATAAATATACATGTAATGAATTATTAATTTAAAAACTAATATTGGTTCATATTCCAAGAGTACTGTGTTTTAAGTCATTCTTCTTCCAAAAGGTTTTACTTAGCACAATAGGAAACCCAAGGCTTGTTACTTGAAAAACGGAAGGCAAGCTAGGGAGGCTCTAATGACCTTGCCCAATGTCTAGGGGGTTGCAACACATTCCTTTCAGCTCGCCCTTAGTAATTGCCCAATGAGCTCACTTTTTACACCCCAGGTCATGTTATTCCTGTAAAGCAAGTTAAGCAGTGTGCCTACTATTGGTAAAAGATTCAAGATCACAATGTTCATTTATATGTTTAGGTATTCTAGTCACATGTATTATTATGTATTTGACAAACACATTTAACCACTATTTCAAATTTAGGCATTTCAGCACTGATAGAGTGGGGAAGCAGAGGGGGTATGGTGGGTGACGAGGCTATTTTAACCGTAGTTGACGGTAATTCTTGTTTTTCTTTAATAGAAAGGATCGTGGAGTTTTAATAGTGTTTTTTTAGTTTTTGTTTTGCATTAATGACTTATTAATCATTGTGAGTTCTTATAAATTATATTTCAAATAATCCCAACATTCAGGAGTGTGATTTCACCATTTAAAAATGATTTAGAAGGAAAAGGTAACATAAAATATATTTTCATTTAATTTACTTAATCAGTGGCGCACCCAGCCATTTACTTTGGGGGGAGTATTCAATCAAGGCTATAGCAAGAATGACATTTTGATGGAGTGTGCTGGTTTGTGGTAGCATAGCCTCCTAAGCCCTGAAGGCCGAGAATATTTATAAATATTAATGCTTTTATAAATCATTTGTAGTAGTTTTATATTAATTAAGAGATTTAAATAATGCGAATGATATCGAAGTTATTATTTATGTTTTTTTCAATTGTTAATTTTGTGTGTAACGGTAAACCTTTTGAATATTAGGCTTAAGTCTAAAGTCTGGTCTTAAAATATAGCATACACATTCGACACATCTTTAATGCTATATATTTAGTTATACTTAATATTATTTAAATTTATATTAACAATATTTGTGGTGTTGGGGAAAGAGGGGGAGGGATCAAATACCCTTTGTGCCCCTCTCCCCCTTGGGGACACCTCTGCTTACAGTAAAATATATGTGTAAATATCTTAGCAATATACCAATGACGTATTGATAGAGTATTAATGTCCCAAGAAAATCTCCCCTATATTAGTCAGAGTTTACGCATCTAAATAGCTTCTGGAGCATAAATTCTAAAGTTGGGAAACTTGTTTGTTTCCAAGCAGCATTGTGTTAGATAAGTTAGGCTTTAATAAATAGTCTTAATAATTGCAACGTGAGTTGGACAATCTACCTGATTCCCTCTCACCAAGATCTGATCGACGCTTGATTGATGTATCTCTTCATTTTACTCTTATTATGATTGTTTGCTTTGAGTATTGCTAACTGTGTGCTTTTAATTACACTAGGCTAATTGAATAGGCTGTCTCTCATGCATTCAGAAATGTGCCCATACTACTCTAAGCACCAACATTAATATTTACTTAAATTTATAACCATGTAGATATCATTACAGTTTGAGAACTGCCGGTGTGGTCATAGGTTCTGGCTATGGACCCAGTAGTCCCGGGTTTGATTCCCGGCGCGTCCAGATTATCTGGGAAGCATTGGCTCTGGAACGGGTTAGATTCAGCCTAGGGTGGATAAATAAGGCGCTACTCAATTAAAGTAGTAGTGGCTCCAGTATAGAAAGCCGAGCTTAATGGATGGAGTCATCGTTGTGCTGACCACATGACACACTCTACCCGCAGGAGTTGGCACTAATTTGCCAAACAGTTTGGTAGCTACTCGGTAGGTATAGCCTGAATGCGGGCTGACACTATGGAGTTACTTTTATTACATTTTGGGTGGATGCTAATCATCGTTATGGATAAATAAAAGAAGCGAGAATATGGGAGTGGGGAGCGCTCATCATTTCCTAAGATGGCATACAATTAAAGGGAAATAATAAATGTTCTAGAACCACTGTTCTATAATGACACATATGAAAATATATCCCTTGACGCTCTTGGATAAAGGTGGTTGAACGTCCACAGCCCCCAAATCTCCGTTGCAACTTTTAGAGTACAGCATACAGCATTTTTTCTCAGAATACGCCACTGCTCACTAAAATCAAAATACAGACAGAGGGCCTAAACGACAAATTGTTTATTTAAACAATATTGTTCGAAACTTTAATTCAGTTGCACATGAAAGGTTAAGTAAGAAGGGGACGATGCTCTAAAAGTTACCCATATATATTTAACTTTTTTTTTGTTAAATATTTTTTAAAAATTGATGATTTATTGTATCAATACACTCACAAATATATGATGGAGGATAAAAACTAATTATATTATTTACATTCGAAAGTATTTGACATCATATTAAATAGTATTTTTAGTTTTTTTAATGTCCCTTGCCACAAAAGTATTTAATTAATAGAGGACTGAAACTGCTCACATCCAGACGTGTTAAACTCTCTCAATATGATTATTACAGCTTGGTAGTTACAATCGTTTTGTTGTTGAACGTAATATCATTACAGTTATTAAATAATATTTAGGGATGATACTATCAATAATTGTATTGACACAGAAGTCAATTTTAGTATTTGAGTAATGTCTACTTGAGGGCGGTAAACAAACCTGAGACTATTGTAAAGACGGAAGTACCAAAGTTATATATTTCAATACCACTTTTTAAATAATAAAGTTATGTTGAAACTTTATAGACCATAAGCATAAACGAAATGAGTAAAAGTGAAAGGTAAGTGGTATTGATTTGCCTCGGTATTGAGCCTTCTGCAAGAACGTACCTTTTAATATAGCTTATTAACACCACTCACACTTTCAAACGTAAATTAATATTTTTAAAATTCACTTGAGAATCACACTTCTCATTCACTCTTGAAGTCTGCCTTATCCCTCTATTGAAGGAAAGACTTTAATTTTCGTATTCAGATAAATTACCCGAAATGCTGGTTGGATACTTATCAGTATTAAATAAAAAATCCCCTGAGATGTTATTATATAGATGGTAAGACTGATTGATCCCTTAGTGCCCTCCTACATCTATAAACGATTGAAATATATAATACAGTATTTCAAATAAATTTAAATTAATTTATATCAACGAGCAAATGAAATGAAATTATAATTTGTTGTGAGCTATTATTTTTATTTACTAGTTACCGCATTCGGGATGAAATAACTACTTTTTAACAGTAAAATGTAAATTTGGAGGTTCAAACTTTTCTTCAAAATTTAAATTGCGCGCGCGCTATTCCGTAACGACACTAGCACCACTTGGCTTCAATGTCTGATCACTGGAACTAAAGAGTAGCCACTAGCCAGATCTGTATATTTAAGACTCTGCTTTAAAGAAAAACAAATATACCTAAGAGTTTTATCTCACTAACTATGGTTTAATGTTAATACTTATTAATTGTTTTGAAAATACTATATAAAAGTCAGTTAATTAATACAGATATTTTTAGAATAATATTGTATCCAATATTATGAGTAATAATGGCAGTTTTTATTTATAGATATTCTGGCAGTCTTAAGTAGCGCAAACCAACAATATAATTATAATCAAATTATAATGATATTTAAAACACAAAAAATATTGGATTTAAATGGCTTTAGATTCATTTATCGAGTTTTATGTGTGTGTAACTTTACTCAGTAAGTTTAGGCTCTTTAATTATAACGGTACAACTAGTTAAGTGTTTTCCTTCGATGTAATTAAACGTACTTCATAATATTTTAGATACAAGATAAAGTCGGGGAAGTACAGAAACTTTAAGCGTCTCTAGTTTTATAACTAGTCAGTCAGATAGAGATAAAACTTTTTGGTCAGTTTAACATTTATTATTAATGAATTCGTCAAGACATGTAATTTGCAGCTGTCACTTTTTATAAATGATATAAACACCTATACATTAATATATTAAATTATTCTCAATTGTGACTGCAAATTATTTGTTTTGTTTTTTAAAATAGTATTTTTAACCCGAGTCCACTATACATGTTAAACTTTCCAAATTACGAGCCAATATTCTTTATTATTGTTTCAGATTGAAAATTTTGGTTAGGAACTTGAAAACTGACGTCACTACAGAGGTATGGATATTAAATAGGCCTACCATAATTTAATGTAAAAAATATGGATGCAAATATGTAGGCTAGGCTAAATATTTCTGAAGCTATTTTTTAAGTAAAATTAAACGTATGTACCAATGCAAGTAGGATTCAAGGTTGGGCTTGGAAAAATACTCATATAGTTTTTAGGTTTATACCTAAGCTTATTTTATTGAGGTGTTCCAATAAATTTGGGGTGTTTTTTTTTTGTGTAGGGGGGAAAAGGGAAGCAGAATCAAATCTTGGGAGTAGTGCACTATATCCTTCCCATTCTCAGCTTTTTCTTTCTTAAAAATAAGTTAGCTAAAATATTAATACCTATCACCTATCACCAAACATAAAAACACATAGAACCAATCTGAAAAAAAAAAAAAAGTTAAGACCCTAAGCCATAAGGATAAGTTCCACTGACCTAATTGATGGATTAATATTTCACATTATCCGATTACGGCATTGCCGCAATAAGACACCTAATTAATATATTCATTTTATTACACTGGCCCAACCTAGCTTAGCCTGACCGTCTGTGTTGGTAAATTAAATGTATGATTAGAAAATAAACTATTTAATATAATAATTTAATGTGGGTGGTAGGCCTACACATCATATGATGACATCTGTTTAAGTTTGCATTGTGGGTGTAGCACATAGTATAACAGTAAAGTTACATGTCATGGTTGCTATTTTAGTACGCAGGATCACAAGTGTAAAGCAAAACATCATGAGTAAGTTACACTTCATAATCAATGTTTACAATTTGAAAGTGATTTGGTTGATCTTGTTTCCAGTTTTGTTAAATGCATTTATTAAAAGTGTTAAAAATGTATAACTGTTGGTGTAATTTGATTCTGTGTATTCTTGTGTTCGTAATGAAGTGAATAAATTATCTAAACATTGTACTATAACAACGAAAAAGAGCCTATAATCGAATAGATAAAACGTACAACCACCCAAGTCTTACAAATAATTGGTATTGTTTTATGGCAAATAAAAGTTGTCTGCTACCCCAAGTTACTTGCTACAATTACCGGTAGGCCTACCGGCACATAAATTTTATACATGCATGCTCGTGTACACCTTTACATGCCTACTGCCATAAATCGGTGTTTATCGTACATCATTTAAACACACACAAAAAAAAAATCATCATAACGGTAATTTAGGACTGGACAAATATTTTTTTATAACTTACTTGCACAATAAAATAGCAACATTTTAGTATTTTTTGACTTGAGGCCCCATTAAGACTATACTTTTTTTTTCTACCTATTTGCCTCATAAGAAAATATCAGATGTGAGGTTAGGTTATGCCAGGCATTTTTTTAAGAGGTGGTAAATGAGGGCCTATTGTAAATATTGGATTATGCTTTTCCTGATCTTAAGTCATGGTTTAATAGTCTACCCAATATTGTCTAGGCTACTAGGGACATTGAATGGAAAATTCCTCAAGATAATTACAAACCTCTTTCCTCTCTGTGAGTCTAGTTAGGTCTATCAGTATATTTTACCACTAATAAGCAGCTCTTTTTTAAAAAGCCATTTTCTAAATTAGAAAAATAAATTATTCAAATGTTTTGCTATCTGAAATCTGAAGTATTTTTCCCAAATAATAAATCTTGAATATTTTAATATATTTGAAGATTCGAAGACTTGGAAGGTTTCATCCCTAGTGGAAAAAAAAAGTGTATATGTTTAATCAAGGGCGCCCACAGGATTTTTCTCCAGGGGCTACAGGAGGGTCTAGAGGGAAACTTATTAAATTGAAGCCTCAAAAACTCTTTTTAAGGTAATCCTTATCTCTTGAAAATAAGATACAACATAAGAAAAATGTTTAGAATCCATCCAAATTTGTGGGTGGCCA
The DNA here is from genome assembly GCA_901482245.1 of Timema douglasi. Classification (NCBI taxonomy): domain Eukaryota; kingdom Metazoa; phylum Arthropoda; class Insecta; order Phasmatodea; family Timematidae; genus Timema; species Timema douglasi. The sequence continues at coordinate 293,944 of CABEEJ010000103.1, forward strand.
CTTGACCTTGACACTATGAATGGCGAGCGCTGTTGGAATTGCTTGCGCATGCGCCAAGCTATCAGCCTGGTACCGGGTGCTAGTAGTTAGTTTATTAGTTATGTTCTATGAGACACTGTTTGTTGGCCAGGGGCACTGCTTGAGCGCTAGTTAAGAACACTGTTGGGTGGGATTAGCCTACTTCTAATATTTATAAAACCTCAGAATATCAGGGGAAGCAATTGCCACCTCCCCCCTTCCCGTGTTTAGTCAAAATCGGGTGGGTAAGCATAATTTGAAGTTGAGTATAACTTTACTCCAAATCACTAATAACTCAATTGGTATAAAGCACCTATACAAATTATAAGGTTGTTTAAAAAAAAGTGTGAAACAATTGGTTAAAACTGTAGCTTATTTGTTTTGTTTATGTTCAGGTCATGGCTGCAGGAAGAAATACTGGATCAGATCAGATAAAATCTGTATATCATTCTTGTGATTCTGTATTTGAGTTTCTCAAACATCCAAAGGTTTGTTAGTAAGTTTAAATATTAAAATTAGCACTTGTCAAAGAAGTATACCACCTAAATTATTATTATTATTATTATTATTAGCACCGCGTCTTACTGCCCCTTCGGGTTATACACACTTACGCTAATGTGTAATGGTAGGATGATTGTGAGATGAAATGAAAGACCTACAGTTTAACGTGGAATCCGAACCACGGTGGAGGCCTGACATTCCTTACATTCACAAGATGTCTTGTCAGAGGTGAAGGAAGGGTTTGATAATCAGATTAATCTGTGCCGGGACCGAGGATTGAACCCCAGCCGCCAGCATAGAAGTCTGACACCTTACCCCTAGACCGCCAGGTCACCACCACCTAAATTAATGTTGGCGTGAAATCTATGATAAACTTGAAGAAGTTAGTTGAGTGCTAGCATGTTTCATTTGATCTAGAAAGTGTTATAGAGTTTGAGTTTAAATCAAGTTCAGGTGATCTAATATTGGATTAACACGTGGTGCTAAAAGTTATTAACCCTTCCCACCACTATCCTGTTCTTGCGCTCCTTAATAATATTATATAAAGGGACAGTGGAAGTGATTATATTTTGGCATCCCAACTGCCATTTTTATGTTTCGTAAGGTAGGTATGACGGTTCTAATCCTCACAAATTGTTAATCGGGCACTTCCCTTCTGATTAATTTCGTAATCCATGTTTTACTACTTGTTCGGGCTATCCTCGTATTCACACAAATCAGGTAGGGGCTAGGAAAAGAAAACTTGGAGAGAGAGTACCCGAATTTACAAATATCCAGAGTGTGAAATTATTTAAGAAACAAACTCAGTACATCCAGCCTGGATTTTAATCCCTTACCCCCTTTGTCTGGCAAACCAAACAAATATGATGAGACCGATGATAATGGTATATTCACCAGTCCAGTTATGATGTACTAGCAATACTGCCAACCATCATTTATAAAATATCTATTTTTTTTATTTAGCACCGCTTCTTACTACCCGTTCGGGTAATACGCTTTAAGTACTAATTACGCTACGCTAATGGATTAGGAATTGGGAAGGTTGAATTGGAGGAAGTGAACTTACATTTGCGTGGAGGGAGAGTGTAAAACCATTTAGGAAAAACCACCCTCAGTTCACCCGACCAAGATTTGAACCTCAATCTCCCCGTCCTCAGAAATATCTATTAGTAACTAATTTTCACCATCATAGTAACTAGGTCAGCTATCATTGCTTTAATATTGTGCTATTTAATTTTTAGTATGCAACAACAAAACAATTGTATGTAAAGTCTTGGCATGTACGCTTATTTTTTTAAATAGAATAGAATATAAATCTGGACGTAGGAATCAAAATGTAAATATTCGACATGCTAAGTGAGTTTAATACCACTGAGTCACTGTAAATCATCACTTATAAAGGATCATTAAGATAAATCATTTAAATCTTCTATCTTTATAGAACAAACTTTGTTATAAACAAATACTCTTACCAGTGGGCAGGGGAACTAAGGCATTAGGCTCACAATAAATTGGATTGTTTGTGAGGTGAAGTCAGGGTTCATATTACTGATGAGTGCTCTGGGGAAGCTTTCTATTTATATTTTTTTATTCATTATCATCATCTCTTCACACTAATGTGGGTGAACTTGGTTTAAACTGACTTCTTGACTTCTGACATCTTATACAGATGGTCCCTTCCCTTCTCCTTCCATGCAAATGTGAGTATATTACTTCTAAAATGCTTACTTCCTCATCTCTACCACATTACAGACATTATATATGCTTATAAGCTGAACAGGTGGTAAGACGCAATGATAAAAAAAATTTAAACATAATTTGCGGGATACATAACAAACTGAAACTATTTTATCTGCATTGTACACATGGCTCACAGATTCACGGCTTACACGAGGTCCTCCTGGGCATTCATATCTTATCTCGAGATAAACAGATCAAGTGGACCTAACTAGGTCGTCACAAATTTCCTTGCCTGTAGAACCGATTTTGTGAAACTTTCTTGCAAACCTTTCCATAATTTCATCAAAATCTCATCCCTTTTATCCAAACATGTTATTACATAAATACATTTTTAACGGATGGTCTGGGTCTGGAAATAAAAAAAGTAATAAGGAATTATGTAAAATTGTAGCACAATGTAAACCCAGTACCTATCTTTTGTATAAATATATATGTATAGCCATGTCATTTGGACAGTTTTATGAAATTATTCTTATTTTGTCAAGTATTATAGTGAATGTATTGACACACCCATGTATCAAGCGTTGATAATTTAAGTGCCAAAACATACCAATATAATAGAATATAAACAAGTTTCAAACAGTAAGCTGATTATCAAGATGGCGATGTTGGGACATATCTTCAAGTTTATTAACAAAAGTCATGCACTTTGGAATTGAACCTCAATAACACCACTAAATTGTTGCTAGAATACTATTTTCAAAAATAGGCTAGTACTTAATGAGGGTTTCTACATGCCTGAAAAACCGAGAAATTTTTGTGTTTGGGGGGAAAAACCGAGAATTTCTAAACAACAAAAACCGATAAAAAAAACATACATATTTGGAAAGTTAGAACATTTAAATAACATTTTTAAATTCCAAGACTTTACACAAAAGAGTAAGCTAACTGAAAAACTAGAGCGTTGTATAAACTGCATTTATTTCTATGCCAAGATCATATAAAACTTGTTTTAAACATCACTGACTTCATATTATTAGTACCTGATTAATTTTTTTGAAAAATAAAATTTAATTTCTATGTACTTCATTCTTTTGTTTAGAAGGATTGAAATTCTTTTTGAAAAATGTTGTAAACACAGGAAATTTTGTAGTGATAAAATAGTGGAAAACTGATTGACTCGACTAAACAGAAAGGTTTTTATTGCCACCTCAAGTTTTCAAAAGATATTGGCCAAATCCTTAGTTGGTAATAAGCACTTAGTCACCTATGTGCGGGAACAAATTTTGGTAGTAAAACTATGTATGATAAATTATTTTTTAAAGATTAAACATTTACAAAAGGTTAATTTTCTGTTATTTAATTTACTATGAATATTTTATTGCTTTGTATTTATTATTACTGCCAAGCTTAATTCATTCATTTTGTTTTCAGTATTTATTTATATAATATATACTTATTTTTCAGTATAATAATCTGAACGAAGTTCAAGAATTGATTTCCATTTATGAGACTCAGATTGAGAATAATAAATCCAAACTTAGCCTAACAGCATCAGAGGACGTCAAAAAACATCCATTTATAGTTTTGGAAGGCCTGGATGGTTCTGGTAAATTGATTTTTTTTTAAATATGTATATGCTTATTACTGCTGTAAACAAATACGCAACCCCGCACCGATGGGCATGCAGCCAAAGATGTCAGTCTCGTCTTGTCTGTTTTGGTGGTGTAGCTTGCGTGGATCTAATTTGTATACAACATTAATATTTATCACAATATTGAAGTGATAGTTTAGGTGACCAACCTGCACGCACACCCCCATCAACTGATATTGGTTACATTCATCTTACTTTTCGAGGCTACAACTGATTTATTGTTATTCACAAATGTTTTGTTTCTTCAGGTTTTGATGTAAGAGTGTATGGTTGTTCCATTTTAATATACTTATAATCAGTGCAATTTTTAATCTGTGTACAGGATAGGGGAAAAGTGAGTCACTGGAATTTTCAGGAATTTTTGCAATAATTCTATAGGTACAAAGCAGAAGAACCTAACCCATTGTTATCTGTTAGTTGGTGGGTTATTTTTGCACTGTTTATTACTACCCATTCAGGTTGCAGGCCTACACTTATGTACTAATTATGCTAATAGTTTTAGGCACTAGGAAGGTTATATTTAGAGAATGTTTACCTACATTTGCATGGAGAGAGAGGAAAACCACCCTCAGTATACCCCACCAAGATTCGAACTATGATCTCCCCATCATTGATGGTCAAATCTACTGCAAGAGTAGCGCCTTAAACCATACAGCCACCAAAGCGAGTTGGGTTTTATTGATTTGCATACAAAATACCAGGAAAATGTATATTTTTGGTCTAGAAAACTTGTAAAATTCGAGGAATTTCTAAACTTAAGAAGTGTATCAATTTTGAAATACTAATTTATGATTTACATAAGAACACAAAATGACAAAAACTAAACGTAAATGTGTATTCCAACCTAATACTTTATTTGGTGGTGGGGGGCAAAGCTCTGACCTGAACAAAGTTGAAGTTGACAAATATTTGGAGAGTGCTCTCAAAGTTTTCGAAGCTTACTTCTAAAAATATATTACATTTGAGTAAATATTATCCAATATTGTTATAGTAAAAATCTGCTCATTTGTTCAAAAATTAATCACATGAATTGCTTTTACCGCCTGCTTTGGTGGCCGCATGTTCTTAGGCGCTACTCTCACAATAGAATAGCTTGCCGATGACGCGGAGATTGTGGTTCAATCTCGGCCGTGTGTACTGAAGGTGATTTTTCCATAAAGGGTTTCACTCTCTCCACACAAATGTGGGTACACTTATTCTAAATTCAATCTTCCTCATCCTTAACCCGTTAGCGCACTTAGTACTTAAACATATAACCTGAATGGGTAGTAAGAGATTGTGCAAAAAAAAAATATATTTTTATTAAATGGAGAAATTTATCATTGGCATTGGTTACCTGCCAACTGATCATTTGGAGCTTTCTATCATGCTGTACATTTGTCAAAAAAAATTCCTCGGCTTTATAAACTAAGGCACGAAGACCACACTTAAACATTCTTGTTGTATTGGCAGGTAAAACCACTCTCAGTAAGAAGCTCTCTAGCAAACTCAATGCGAAAAAAATGAGCACACCTCCATCGTGTCTTCTGACACTGCGGGAAAAATTTGATACTCATCCCATTGCTCTGCGCAGAGCGTACTATGCCCTTGGCAACTACATTGCGGCGGCTGAAATAGAATACCTCTGTCACCATACACCCGTCATTGTTGACAGGTAGGAGTTATGTTTAGTTTTGGGATGGATTCTAAATTTCTCCGACCAAAATATATATTTATTTTTTTCTGTGGTGCTTTTCTTCAACTTATAATACAAGTACATTATTATTTTGTGTGAATGTTATATTTGGCGATACTCTACCCATTAGAGAGTATCTAACAATTTAAAAAGACTAGTTTTTTAAAAATCAAATCAATATGAATAATTTAGCAAAAAATCAAGACGGTTACATAGTGATTTTAAGAAATGTCCTCATACTATTAGAAAGCTATTTTTATCTGAAGATAAGAAATTTCTAATTTATTTTTAAATAGTTCAACTATATCCAGCACACATGTACCTAGGATTTAATTTCTGCAGTCACATAAACTTTAAGACAACTCTATGACTCATATGAGCACTTAATTTATATATAACAAATTATAATAAATTGCCGCATGTTTAGCACAGCGATATTCGTAGACCCGGCAGTAATTTTTTTGCTCATATACTTTGATCCGAAACATATTTTTGCCACTCATTTTCTCATTTATTTATTTATTCATGGTCATAGTATAACATTGAATTGGTAGCCCCATATATTAGCTTCATTATAATTATTCAAACTGGATAAAAGTACCGTGGTTCATTGATAGATGGCATTACAATAACTTATGGCAATGAAACGTCAATTCGTGCCCACTCCAGGGTATGTTCAGACAAACAAAGACTTTGTTCAACACCCGCGCCAGAGAATGAATGGGTTACAATAATTTACCACTCAATAATAATAATATATATATATTTTTTTTTTATTTAATATCTCTAAAATGTGCATTTTAATTAAATGTATAGTTTAAAATGTTGTAACATTCTCGTTACTGGCCCCACTGTTTGACGCCATTTGTAACATCTTCGTGGCTTGCCCTTAGTTAGAATGCCAATTGTAACTTTCTTGTAATTGCCTCTACATTGTGCAACAATTGTAACAATACTAGAACGGGCCCCACTGTTTGACGCCATTTGTAACGTCACTTATTAGCTCGTTCCACGTTGTGCGCCTATTGCTATCTTACGTAATAGTTATTATCACTCCCCTACATTAGGATTCACTTTTTGTGATATAAATAAATAACATCAGATAAAGTTGATATTAGTGTCTTCATTGATAGTTATTGATAAATTTGATAGAAAAATGATCATATTGCACAAGAGCCGAACACACGTCTGTCCGTGACAATGACTTACATCACAGTGGCTCCAAGATTGCACCACTCGTTTGGTACATCTCAGTTCATTAGAACTTACTAGAATGTTTGAGAACCGGAAACTGCCTCAAATTAAACATCTACATTATTCTGGTTTGTTCGAGAGCAGGAAGTTAATTTTTGAAAGACTTTAACATTGTAGTTTTGACTCGACTTTACGTCGCACACTGAAGTTAGTTACAGTAGCTGAGGCCTCCTAACTTTAGGGTGTGAACTTAAAAACAAGAAATAACTAGTAATTTCCTAGTTAGAATCTGGTAACAATCATATCTGGATAATTTAGAAGAAGACGTGCTTTAAGCGCCAATTAATAAAATATAAAATTCACATAAAATAATATATATATATATATATATATAATTAAGAGTATAATATTGTCAATGCTTTCAAATATTCTTTAGGGTCAAATCAGGGACATTACAATGTGTAGGGAAGAAGAAGGTGTATAAACCTGGAGGCCCTACCCACCCTCCATCCACGGCTAAGTACTCGATACTTACTTAAACAACTTTTATAACATCAGATGAGTCATGTGACCAATTAATTACTGGTAGCCTGCTTTATTGGCCGAATGGTCTAAGTCAAGTGTCAAACTCATTTGCTCATAAGGGCCACTTTAAAAACAAAAAATACTAGAAGAGCCACATTAAAAAATATAAAATATTATCACCATCATAAGTAAAGAGTACTCATTTCTGTATCTTATTTTTATGATAAAAAAATACTATATAAAATATTTACCGCCTTTGCGGCATAGTGGTCATGGTTCCTGGCTACAGATCCAGAGGTCCCGGGTCCAATCCCTGGTGCTTCCAGAATTTGTGAAGCTGTGAGATTGGAACGGGCTTAAAATCATCCTTGTGAGGACAAATGAAAAGCTACTTGAAATAATTAAGTAGCAGCTCTGATCCATAAAACTGATATCAGCCATAGGGCTCCTGTTGACCACATGACACCCTCTATCTGCAAATTTTAGCCATTGCTAACTGCAGTGGCCGCTCAATCGGTATCGCTTGTTTGATGGCTCATACCGTGGAGGGTTTTTTTCACCCTCTTTATGTAGCTTGATTTGATAGTTTATTCGGCAATCATGATAAAGCTTTTTTCTGATTGTTTTCAAAGCTTGTTTTTACATTCTCTATCCCGTGGTGTGATGCAGGTTCTGGCACAGTACAGCAGCATACACCATAGCCTCAGAAGTAGGTGAAAGTATGGTGCTGCCCCCTGAGGGGGATCCTATCTACAACTGGCCCATTGACCTTCTGCAACCTGATATGGTTGTGTTCTTGTCTGTGGGCGAGTATAATCGTGTGGCCCGTCACACTGGACGCAACACTACCAACACCCCAGAGGAAAGGACTCTCCAAGACAATTCAACCTTCAGGAATAAGTGAGGCAGCCTTTGAAGGCTTAGTAGTCAGGTCATGTCAAAATAAATGTTTATTTGTGTTTGGATTCTTGTGCTAAAATCATCTTGTGTTTTGCAATTGAATAATTAAACTTGTAAAACAAATTTTATCAATCGCTGACTCAACATGGTTCACATGATCACTAGTCCAAAGTTCAACCTGATGAGTTTATTTCAAGGTGGTAGTAATCCACTATGTTCAAGAACCTGTAAATAAACCCCAAAAAGTAAGTCCTTTAAATGATTTATTAATTAATTCAACCTAATTCTAAAACCAAACACCAAATCTCAGTATCTAAATAATAAAACAAATACACATATAGATTAACAATTCTATGCAATGCTTTGGATCGAAGAAAGGTATATCAAACTTGTAACCGAACACAATAACCATTTGGTCACAGCAACCAGCACGTTTGTATCTTTGTGTTTGGTTTGTGCGCTCATAAAGAAGTTGCTATTCAATGTTTAAACTGTGCTTACTAAATTCTACACATTTTTACGTACTCTTTCTCGTCTGTGGCCTGGGTCAGTTTTTTTTATTCAAGCCATTAATTTTCTACTTCTGGCTAGCTAGTACTATGCCTTATAATCCAACTTAAGACTAGGACAAGCACAACATCCAGTCCCCAGCCGTTAATTTATCACTGTGAAAGGTTGAACCCACATTTCACCAATGATAAGTTTTTCGACCATGCCAGGAATCAAACCCAGGACCCTTAGCTCTGTAGAGAGACACACTACCCACTGAGCTAAGGTCTACACATCAATATATTTTATTTACTATGTTGTTTATTCCTTATCATGTTTATATCTAAGAATTCTATCATTCTTTATCAATTTCCTCTTTTATAATAATGTGCACTGCTTGTTTCATACATCCTCCTGATGTTCCAGTAGAGTGAAACGTAGATTGATAAATTGAGCCGTAACAATCCCTTTTCTTCAAGAGACAGCCATTACCTCTTTGTGTAGTGGCAGCCATGTAAAGTGTGAATTGTGTTTTGCTTTTCATTGTTAACATAGTGTATTTGTTCTCTTTTATATGTTTCTATCCATATCTAGTGAACCTTCTTCCATATATATATATATATATAATAGAATATTTACTTTTAACTAATCATAATACAGGTAGTTGTTTTGTTGTAAATTAGAGTGATCTGGTGGTCTAGGGGTAAGATGTCAGGCCCAGGGTTTAATCCTCGATCCTGGCACATATTTATCTGACTGCCAAACCCTTCCTTCTTCTCTGACAAGCCTTGTATTAATCACATCTTGTGAATGTGAGGAATACCAGGCCTCCGCCGTGGTTCGGATTCCACTTTAAACTGTAGGTCCTCCATTTCATCTCACAATCAGCTTACCATTACATAATAATAATAATAATAATAATAATAATAATAATGTAAATCAGTGTATGATTAATTCAATTTTATTATTACTCTGTTAATTTCTATTTGTTTCAGTCTTATTGAAGCATACAAACGAATGAGAAACCCCGGAATCACATTGGTGAATGCAAATCGTTCACCAAAAAATGTAATAAATGAGATATTGGAAAAGTGTGACTTTGTAGATTATGTCAAATAATAAAATTGGTCTATTTGCATTATATTCTTTACTGAACTCAATTGCTCTATATTGGTTTATTATTATGTATTCAAAAAAACTTTTGACAAAAGTTTGTTACTAGCCCGAGATACTATAAGGCTAGAAGACTATGTTTCGACTTTGTAATATCCTAAACTGGCACAAAACAATAAATATTTAGTTATATACTTTAATATTCATTATTACAAGTTTTGTATTAATAGCACATTACAGGACTCCCTTCACATTTTTTAACTCCATATTGGCCTGAATATAGTGCAATGTTTCTTTACTAAAAATGTCCATCTGAAAACTGTACTCATTATATAGCCTAGCAATTTTCACTAAAAAAAATATACAGATTCCTATAGAGTATATTTCTGGCACTCATTTAGATAGCTAAAGAGACGTTTTGTTGTAAAAGCTGAAGAAAAAAAAACAGGGTCTCACAATTTGGTATTAGATTGTATGTCCAATCTTAGGAGTTCAAAAGAGATAAAATTGTCCATATTAAAAATACAAGCTAATCTTTAGGAAGGTTTATTTAAATAACTATGATTCCAATTTACAAGCATTTAACAAAAATTAACACACAGCAAAAAATTTCCAAGCCTAATTTTTAGCTGTTGTAGCTGGCAATTTAACTTTACACTTAAGTATTTCAGTGGCTTTCATTTAAATTATAAGACTATCGCTAAGTTCCCCCTACAAAACAATTATTCTTTCTGTGTTTCTTTGGGCGCAAGTACGAATTTTCATTGAGGTAGAGATGTAAACCATTTGTAAAAAAAAAAAAAAATTAACACCTTGCTTGACCTCCCCTTTAGAAGTGCGGTTTTTCATGTATGTTAATTTTGTCTAGGCCCTATAATTAATCATAAAATTGCTTTCTAAATGGTATTTGTGTCATTTTATAGAATCTGGTTGTGCAACTACTCTGATTTCACCAGCACTTTTTGAAAATTCTTGTATTCTGGAGTTGACACATATCTCAAGTTATCGGTTGTTGCTTTTTGTTTTGCATTTCAATTACACAAATTGATCCTCTGTGGGCAGTGTTGGCTGTATCCTCCCCCTCATTCCTCGTCGGTCGTTTTGTTCTAAAAATGTTTTCTACCTTCTCATAAAGAAGAAAAATACATAATTACTAGTATTCAGAAGAACCGTGGCAAACTTGCTAACTAAAAGGTTGTTTAGAATTTATTTTCTATTGAATCATAGTCTACCTTATCCCAAAAAGGCTTTCTTCTTGCCTCTTTGTTGATAGTTTTAACTTCTTAATTTTACATCCTTTTAATATAAATAACATGTGGGGAAAGTGCTGTATTTTTTGCGGTTTTTATGAAAAAAAATCTTAGGCATCCCACCTAGGGCAGGTTGCAAGCCTACAATTTTCAAAAGAATTCATTTGTAAATTGTAAGAAATGAGAAAATTATGTTTCATAAAATTACAACCAAGTGAAAGTTTACAATTTACAACTGTTCACTTCCTCTAATTCAACCTTCCCAATTCCTAATCCATTAGAGTAATTAGTACTTAAAGCGTATAACCCGAACCGGTAGTAAGACGCGGTGCTAAATATTATATTAATATTATACAAGTAGTATTATAGTTTTTTTTCATAAAGTTGCGTGTAGATTACACACATATGTAAATCTAGGATTATTTTCTATAAGTCTCAACCAATAGCTAAAATACTTTAAAAGTGCCATTTTAATGGGTTATTTATATATAATTAAATCAGGATACTACTTTAATGAACAAATCACCTGTGTCAAAATTTTAAGTAACTTGTATATTAGCCACTTTGGTGTTCGCATGGTCTTACACTACTCTAACAGTAGAATAGACGGCCAATGACAAAGATATCATGGTTCGAATCTCGGTAGGGTGTACTTAGGGCAGTTTTTCCAAAATGGTGTTCTATTCTCCCTCTACGCATATGCAGATACACTTCCTCTAAATATAAACTTCCTAATCCCTAAAACTATTAGCTTATTTAGTACATGAGCATATAACCCAAACGGGTAGTAAGACGCGGCGATAAAAAAAAGTATATTATGTGTATAGAAGTATGATGAGGTTAGGAGATGGCCACATAAGTAAGAACTGTCTAATGAGTTTATTGAAAACTGATAAAATTATTACAAGATATAGGTCATTATTGTAGAAAATAAACCAGCAACTGCCTTAGTTCAGGAAAAATGTTGAGCCTTAAAAACCAAAAAAATTAACATAATATAAATTTTATTTCTTAACACTAATTTAGGAAGCTCCTAACAAAATGTATTTATCTCCATACATATTTATAAGAGCTGATATTGATTATATAATATTTAACTAAACCTGTCACAAAATCATATGAAAATGAGTTGTGTGTCTATATATATATTAATATTTCACTTGTAAATAAAACATTCAATTGGAAATTTTAGACGTGTAGGTTTACTAAACAGGCCTGGCTATGTGTATGCCCTACACAGCGAGGCAAACTTATTTTACATTTTAAATTATACCTGTATTCATAGACATTAAAATCAAGGATACTTTACCTGATATAGCAAAAGAGTAATTTTGCTCCAAAATTACATAAACCATTAAAATTAAATTTTACCAGTGGCGTATTCTCTGGGTATGCTAGTCCTACACCGCATACCCATGATTATATAGACTAGTTTCTAAATCCAATGTTGTTTATGCAAACTATGTAAATAGTAATGTTTAAATTGGGAATAAATACCGTATACATGTATAATTTATCTATACGAGGTATGGCTATTAAATAACCAGACTGAAGTCATGACACTTTTTATTCGTCACCAATTACAGCAGAAGTTTTATCGCCTTCAATGTACTCCCCTTGGCGATCCCTACACCGCTCCATACGACTTTCCATTGTTGAAAGCAGTGCTGGAAGTCCTCTTCTGTCAGCTGGTTGAGAACCTCCGTCGCTTTTGCTTTAACCGCTTCCACACTTTCAAATATTGTCCCCTTCAGCGCCGACTTGACCTTGGGAAATAGAAAAAAGTCACAGGGGGCAAGGTCGGGCGAGTACGGTGAGTATTTCAACATGGTGATGCCGTATTTGGCGAGGAACGCTTTCACAGCCAAGGCAGAATGGGCTGGTGCATTGTCTTGGTGAAGGATCAAGGACTTGGTCTTCCACAAATCGGGTCTTCGTCTTCTCACACGCTCACGTAGGGCCGGCAGAACCTCGATGTAGAAATGTTGATTGACCGTCTGACCCTCTGGTACCCAGTGAACATAGGCAATGCCACGAATGTCGAAAAAGACAATCATCATTGCTTTGAATTTGGATTTGCTCATCCTGGCTGTTTTTTTGCCTTGGCGAGCTTGGGGTCTTCCAATGCATGGATTGCCTCTTTGTTTCGGGATCGTAAGTAAAAAATCACGATTCATCACAAGTAATCACCTTGTCTAACAAATCTGGATCAGTGGCGATGTTGTTTAGGATGTCAGTACAAATGTTCTGTTTTGATTCCTTTTGCTCGGGAGTGAGGAGTTTCGGCACAATTTTTTCGCAAACCTTCCGCATGTTAAATGATTCATGCAAAATCTGTCGAACACTTTCTTTGTCGATTCCTGTCATTTCAGCAAGCCCTCGGATGCTCAGATGACGATCAGCGCGGATTAATTTACCAATGTTTTTGTCCGTTTTTAAAGTTGAAGGCCGTCATGGGCGCCGATCACCTTCGGTTGTTTCACGCCCTTCTTTAACCCGTTTAAACCACTCAAAAACTTGTGTGCGGGATAAACATTCATTCCCGTAGACTTCTTTCAACATTGCATAAGCTTCTGTGGCAGTTTTCCCTAGTTTAACAAGAAACTTGAGGTTAACCCATTGCTCTGTCTGACTACTTCGCATTTTTCCGACGCACCACTAGTGCGTAGACTAATTCAATCAACTGCTACAGTCAAACTTAGCGAGCTCAGGGTGGGGGAAGGACCATCAGACACAGTCATGTTCAAACTTGTCGCGGCACGCTCGCAGTTTGCTGGGAGCAGCATCATTCCGGTTATTTAATAGCCACACCTTATATATTATTAATTTGGACACTAATATTTGCTCATAATTCAAGAATATTATGTTTTAAGTAATTATTCCTCCAAAAGAGTCTTCTCCCTACCCAGCTTATGAAGCTCAGGACCTGCTGCTTGAAAACGGTAGGCAAAGGAAGAAAAGGGAGAAAAGTTATAATAACCTTGACCAATGTCTATGAGATTGCAACAATCCCCCTTGCCCCTCCCCAGCAAACATTGGCCAATGAACTAGGGTGTTTACAACCCAGGTCCTGCTGAATACTTATTGCAAGCAAAACAGTGTGCCAACTGTTGGAACAAATATTCAAAACTCAATATCACAATGATTTTATTTACTAAGCTAGTATAGGTCAAATAAATAAAATAAATGCATATAGCATTCTAGGCACATGTATCATCATGTACTTGGCAAGTATATTTACCACCATTTTAGAGTATAGACACGGGAAGTAGGGGGGGAATGAAGGGCTAATTTATCTGTAGTAGTTAGACAATGTTTCTGTTTTTTAGTATGAAGTATTCGTGGACTTTTAACCTTGTTCTTTAGGTTGTTGCTTATAAGTTTATAACTATACATCAAGGAATCCCAAAAGTTAGGAGTGTAATTTCACAGTTTCAAAATGATTGATCAGAAAAAGGTAAAATAAAATTTATTTTCAGATGTAAAATGTCCTACCAATAAAGCAATGACGTAGTGATAGAGAAATAGGCTCAGTAGGGGGGAAAAAACTCCCATTTGTTACTGTTATCACAGTTAACGGTTCTAAATAGCTTCTGGAGCGTAGTTAGGATTTAATAGATAGTTTTAGGCTCATAAATATTATTGCAATGCGAGTTGGGCATTTCACCTTATTCCTCCCACCAAGTTCTGATGGACGCTTGATCCTTGTAGTAAGTGCACACTAAATACCTCAAATAAATTTAAAATGAAAATACTACCTGTGTATACTTTTAATTACACTCAAACAATTAAATAGAGTATGTCACTCTTGTACAGTCAGGAGTGTGCTCCTAGACTTAACATTTTTACTTAAATTTCATATTATTTAGGTATTGTGATGAACTGCAGTGTGCTGTGTTTTGATATGCCATTACAATTGAGTGGATGGTAATCATCATTAGTTTCACGTTTTGGTGTGTTTTGAGCATAGTTCTGGTGTATTTTTATGAAGCCAAAATATGTAATAGGCTGTAAAGGTGAATATTGAAACAAAGATAAAAATAAGTCAAAAAAGAGAGACGAGTTGGGAGGTGCAAAGTTTCCCAAGATAAAAATACGAGTACAAAAAAACCCATAAATATTTGAGATTCATTGTTTTAAACTAGAGATACTCATGTTTAAATATTTCCAGGGGAAGCATCTCTTAACCTTCTTGGCCAACGGTGGTCAATAGTCTTTGACCCCCCGAGTCCTCCTTGCAGCTTTTAGAGTACAGCATATCTATTAATTTTCTCAGAACACGCCACTGAATTTTACTCATTTATACATTTATATACACACCTTAATGGGTCATATAACTACAAAAATAACAAGCTGGTGTTCTTTTTATATCTTTTGACCTAATTAATTAAACTACTGATTTTTATAGGATTTAACACATTTTTTTCATAAAATAAAGGCTATCATATTTTTATTCTAAACACCTGAATAATGTATCCATGCGACTTCATTTCTGCAGATATAAAAGTAGGTTGAAAAAGTTCATTGTTAACAAGCCTAGTCAAATATTCAATAAATTATCATGAATAAAGACCTGCACAGATAAAACTCCACATAGTTTTACAAACATGTGTATAATCCAACTGGCTACTAAGGTGCAGTGAAAAAAAAATTCATCAACTACTTAATAAAATGTTATCTATATCAATCTTTATATATAAAGACGAAAGCCCTGACTCACTATCACTGTACCTCCTGAACCCCTTGAACTGGAATCTTGAAATTTAGCAGGAAGGTTCCTTTCAGGTCGTATGCATTCTATAAAAGTGGTTTTGTAAAATTCCATCCCCAAAGGGTGAAACGGGAATTGGAACATTGTGATTGTTAGATAAAAAAAATTGGATGGATTAGCCTGGAGAACTGAAATTTGGCAGAAAGGTAGAGGGATTTCCCCATTTATCCAAAACAATCTAAAAATGGGATATTTCAAAATGGGTATCTAAAAAATTAAAGGTTAGAAAAAACTTTACAGATGATGTAGAGAGTTATTTGGCAGAGAGGTAGAGACAGCTCCAGATAACCATACAAATCTTAAAATATGAAATTACTAAGATTGATTTGGATAAAAGGGGGTGGGGAGGTTCACAATTTCAAAAACAAATAGAAATAACTAGTTTTTGGTGTGGAATGAAATTTAAATTTGGCTGGAAATTAAAGGAAACACTCAAAATATTCATTAAAGTCCAAAAATTGCAATTCCTTTAATGGGACTCAGGTTAATAGGGGAGGAAAGGGAGGAGTTTACAAACAGAAAAAAATATTTTAAGTGTGGTAGAAAATTTTAACTTTGTAGGCAGGTAGAAGAACAACTTCGGATAACCAAATAAGTCTTAAATTTGAAATCAAGGTAGTTGGAAAAATGGGCAGGGAAAGGGGTTTAAATTTTCCCAAACTAATAGAAAAACATACTTCTCAATGTGGTAGAAAACTTAAATTTAGAAGGAAAGTAAACGGACCACTTCAAATAATCACAAGAGCTTGAAAATTTTGAATTTTAAATAGGAAAAGGAGGTGTATAAAAATAGAATAAAAATGCTGGTGTATAAAATTTTAGTTCAGCAGGCAGATATAAGGACATCTCCAGATAACAAATTGAATATTACAATTTTAAATGTATTAATTGTTGTTACAAAGGAGGCGGAGGGGGACACATTTACACAACTAATATAAATAACTACTTTGTGTTCTCTTAACTGAATTTTAACAAGGTATAACACATACAATTCTGAACATGTTAAATTTTAAAATAAAACACCGGAAAATTGTGTGGTGGTGGTGCTGGGGGGGGGGGGAATACGTCCCAAATAATCGGGATTGTCCCGCTTTGGAGACACAGAAGTTTGTCCTTTTTTTAAATTGTCCTTTGTCCCAGTTTTTAATAGCAACATGTAAAAACAATTCTTTTTTATCAAAATAATAACTATAACATTCCAGTGGTGAATACAAGTCGAACAATGACTCATTTTAAATCTCGAAATTGTATGTAGCACACCCTGCCACCTATTGACAAAAGCAAGAACTGGCCCTTGAAAAGGTGCCGGACTTTTAGTTCAACATTTGTCACCCGTATTTTTAATAAAATTATAAAAGATTTTTTTAAATGGGAGGGGGGGGGGATGCATGACACATGACAGATGTCCCACTTTTGGCTTATGCAATTATGGTCACCATATTCAAGGGGAGGTGTAAAATTATAATTCGCCATTAATTTAAAGTTGACAATTCAAAATAAATTTGCCAAATTTGTAAGATTATTAAAAATCAATAACACTTATTTAAAATATATTTATATAAACCCAATATTTTATAAGCTGTAAGCAAACATATTTATCACACCCAGAACATTCCCTAACCCTATTCTCGTCCGCCAATCATACAGGCAACGATGCTAAGGTGTTGAGATATTACAACACATTTTTCAAGAAGCTAGGGTCCTGCCACCCTTCAAGAGGCTGCGTCCAATCAGCGTGCACCTTGGTTCCCCCCCGTCGGCTATAAAAGGGGCGTGCCGGCCATAATCACAACAGTCGTCGAAGCGATCAAACAACATGGAAGGTCAAGACGTTTGCACCCGCAAAGCAAAGCCGCTCGCCACCACCAGTATTGTCAACACTTTGTTCCTGCTGGACGAAGTCGACTCCAAACGAGTCATCGACGGCATGAGTCAAGAACAACTTTACGTCCTATGTCTAGCAAGAAAAATTAGGAGGGAATTGTGCGGTGCTTAACCGTACAGAGTAGCAAGAACTGGGCAACTACAAGTTGGTCATATCAAAGTTTTTCAACAACGCGCAGCCTCCTCAGAGGATTAGTCTGACTAACCATGAAAACTCTCTTAGACGCATGTGTGGTGACAATATGGTCGTCAGCAGTGAGAAACAAAACGCTTGACTCAAACGGGTCACCTGTCTAGCACCTAGCTGGGCGCGTCTTTGTGAGAGGTGTGGGACCTCATCAACGTCGCCGTCGACCGACGGGATATGTGGTCGACACCCGTCTTACGATATTGCAACGATTTGATCGACACACTCGTCGTGGATGTATGCGAAACGCTAACGGAATCAGCGGATGGCATCGACCTAGAACGGCCTACGGTGGAAACACACATAAGATCTTATCAGTGCTACCTACTATACACGTCAAGTCGTCGGTTTGGACTATTACATGTTGGATTGTGAACTAAAAACAATTTTAATAACACATCTAAGAAACACTGAAGAAAAACGTATACACGAATATATGCGGCATTCCTGTAAAAGTGTATAATAAATATTATGTATATCTGTAAAACCTTTAATGTATAATAAATAATAGTTTGTAATATCGTGTTTTATTCACGTAAAACCTGTTTGTCCCTTACCTTATCCCAACACGTAGGGTAACCAGACACGAGTCTCGACTTGTTGAGCTGCCAAACTGGCACCAAGCATATACAAGGTCAATTATCTCTTGTGTTAGCTCACAATTTCAAGGTAACGATTTATTCCTGTCTCGACTTGTCGGGCCGCCAAACTGCCGCGAGGTATGCGTCATCAGGGAAGACCAAGGGAAAATAACTCCAGAAATAAACCTTTGCGACATTGAAGGAGCAACAGAGGACAGCAGGTCATTAACCCCATGTCGTCATAGAAATAACCAGAGGGGAAATTCAGGTAAGTAACCCCCAGCACGACGGAAAAATACTGGCACCAGGGAAAAACCATTGCTGGAGGGAGTGTTGTGACATAACACGTAATGATGACGTCACACAGATCGGGGTCAGAGGTCAAACTAGGGCGAAACGTCGGGCCATCTACGCCCCTTACATTCACTGAATCCTTAATTAAGCCTTGTGCGATTGAAATGGCAGCTTGTCTCCTTGATGAGCAAACAAAAAAGAAACTTGAAACAATTCACTTATCTAATAATAATGCTATAATTAAGATTTATCAACAGATATAGAAAAAGAATTGGTGTTACAACTTAAA
The DNA here is from genome assembly GCA_901482245.1 of Timema douglasi. Classification (NCBI taxonomy): domain Eukaryota; kingdom Metazoa; phylum Arthropoda; class Insecta; order Phasmatodea; family Timematidae; genus Timema; species Timema douglasi. The sequence continues at coordinate 312,949 of CABEEJ010000103.1, forward strand.
TGTATCTTTGGTTTTTCGTTGCAACTTGACAAATCAACAGATGTGTCAGGGCTAGCAATAAGTTATTGCCTGTATTTGTGTGTTATTTGTTCCAGAATAAAATCAAAAAGTTGTTGCTCTATAAATTTCAACTTGAGAATAAATATTTTAAGTCATAAATAGTTACATGATATAACATGAAATCAGTTGGGAAAAGTGTGTTGATGTGTGCACTGATGGACTCAGGTCAATGGCAGGGAAAACGGCAGAGGTCGTGGTGCGTATCAAAGAGTTGGAGCCGCCTTGTTCGAAAGTCATTGTGTGCTCTATCAACAAGTTTTTGTCGCCAAAACTATGGAAAGAGACCTAAATACAGTGTTGGATGAAGTTATTAAGATAGTGAATTACATTAAATCAAGGCTACTTAATGCCAGAATGTTTTAATTACTTTGCGAAGAAATGAGCAGCGAACACATAACGCTGCAGCTTCATACAGAAACAAGATAGTTGTTTATATTAAATGTTCTTGCTAGAGTTTTTGAACCACGCTCAATTTTTTTTATTGATCACCCATTTTATATTTATCATTGATTGGCTTCAAAAATTGGATGGTAGCAAACATTTTTACAAGAATTAATGAACTAAATATGTAATATCGTGTGTAGGTATCTACAAGCTGGGAGAGAATAGCGTCTTTTGAACGTAAAATTGAATTTTGGAAGAGATGTATGGAAAAAAGACAGTCTGAATGCTTTCCAGCTTTGACTGACTTCTTGAAAGAGAAATAATCTAGCCTGGAAGAAACTATCTATGGCAGCATCGTCCAACATTTAATTGGTTTGCAAAAAAGCGTTTCCAGAAATACTTTTCATCTTCTAGCGATGACGTTGCCTGGGTCCAAAATCTATTTTGCACTTCAGAGAAACCGGATCGGAATGTCTGTGCAAAATTACGAGTGTTTGATAGATATTACATCTGATACTAGCTTGAAACAGAAATTCGTTGAATTTCCTCTTGTTGAATTCTGATCCAGTCTTCTTCAATAATATTCGCAAGTGTATAAATGTGCAATACTCAAACTTCTTTCGTTTCTAGCAACTTATCTGTGCAAAGCTGTATTTTCAAAGTATGCGGTAACCAAATCTAAAATATCGTTTAAAAATGGACGTTGCGCCCGACATGAGAATTCAGGTGTCTACAATTACGTCCATCTTTAAGAGTCGTTTCACACGAGACAATTATCGCCAGTCAACTATCACTCTGTTGACTAACAATGAGGTAGTTTGCAGGTTTCACACGAAGCAACTGAATTGCCCGCCCCGTCAACAGTCACCTTTAAGTTGCCCAATATTTCTCGTGTACTCTGTTTGGGTTGGTATTGATTTTTCTGCCACAGAGCGATAGTTGACCGGCGATTGTTGCCGATCGATATTTGCCTCTTGTGAAACGGCTCTAAAGGACTTGGGGAGACGAAAAAACAACCGCAATCTTTACACCAGTAGCCTATTAAGTAATATTGAATAATATATACTTTTAAATGTATAACTTTTTAGTCCAAATATCCGACTCAAATAAAATGGCTAATGAAACCAGAAATTAATTTATCTATACAATAATTTACCCTTTGTTTCAAATGTGTAGTTTTCATATTATAATCAAATTAATAAAGAAAAGAAACTCGCTTTAACTCAAAAGTGCAGGGCTTGACGAAGTTCAATTTGTTATCGTAAAAGGCTATTTATTATTAGATCTTAGAACCACTTTTTATACCTTTTTATTAAATGATGACAACTGCATTAAATTTATTTTTTTATACACGTTATCTGCCCTAAATCGTTATTTATAAAATGTGTGGAAGTAGGTTACTATAACATTTTAATTTGAACATAATTCTATTTTAGTCCCACATTCTAGCCTGCAAACCCTTAACCTATTTGATCCATAAGAACAAGAAGATAAGGGATTATTTTAATGAAATACACCAACTCGAAGAGAGGATAGTAAACAACAATGTGAAAATAACCACACCTCCAATCCACCTAATCGGGGACCGAATTCTATTTTATTTTTTTCTGAAAACAACAGGCCATAGTTATAAAAATTCACTGTTAGGAACATATAACTATACTGTAGTTGTTATGGAAACTATAATTATTATCATACATTTATTAAAGTTTTACTATTAAACCATTAAACTGTAGATACGTGTCAACTTTTTCATGTAACAATGCAAATATTGTGGTAGTCCCACTATTTAAAGCTACGAAGTTTATTTAAAAATATTAGTAATATTCCATTAGGCCTACACAAATGGCACGGAATATTTTAACATTTGTAGGCAGACTTAAGGACTTGTAAATAATAACGTTGAAAACATCTGTGGAAACAAGAATAATAAAACCCAATTACCTTTAGCAATAATCATGCAATAATCTTACTGTAGTGTATTGTAATGTACAGCATATGTAGATGATAATCAATGCTCACGTGTAGTTCATATATGAATAAAGGCGACACACTGTGTATTCAAACTAGTTAATGTGCTTACGTTCTGTATAAATATTGTTGAACGCATTGTGACTACAACAGTCATATATGAGCAAACATTGCTTAATGTTTATAGCCTTCAGCAGTAAAAGTCTTTTGTCGGAAGCCACCGCCGTCCGGAAGATGCCAGGGTTACCAACGAGCTATCGTGGCATCGCAGAATATTCGCCTAAACATGTTGTCATCATCAGCGCTAGTGTGCACATTATTCTAGTCCAAGATTTTGACGTTTCTAGGAATTGTTTAGAAACGCTTTTAATAGTTTTCATCCTTTGGAAAGTTTAACGATTCTAGCTTTGTATTTCAAGTGATCGTGAAGACAGATATGTGTAAATAATAATAATAATATAGGAATCATCGGAATGTGTTTACATTTCATTACCTTACAAAGTTTGGAAAAATAGAGGTTGTATTAGTTTAAAAATGTCTTAAGTGTGATCATAGATTTACCACAAAATAAAGTTCAATCGCCCAATAAATTATTAAAAATATAGTTCTATACATTCCTAATAGAAAGGTTATAGGGACAAGGAGTCCATTGCAGGACTTAAAACTTCCCAAAAGCGTTAAAACCCTTTTTAAGTCCTAAAATCAAAGTATTGTTTATGTGATTATTTAACCTTTTGAGCAAGGCCGGGGGGCGGGGGGGGGGCGGGGTTGGTGGGCTCATCCCCCATTTGATTGGGGCTAGAAAAAATTATAAATAAAAAACAGTCTAGAAGCTATTTGAAATGATGTTTATGGCAGCACAACCCCCTAACTGTCGGAGGCTATGACAAATTCTAAATATTAAACGGCTCTAGAAACTTTCTAAAGTTTTTTTTTATGGTAACATAGCCCCCTAACCGGTGAAGACTAGGAACAATTCTAAATATTAAACACCTCTAGAAGCTCTCCGAATTATTTTTTTGTGGCAACATAGCTGCCAAAGGCTAGAAAAAATTCTAAATACTAAACACCTCTAGAAGCTATCTGAATTATTTTTTTGTGGAAACATAGCACCATAACAGCCAAAGGCTAGAAAAAATTCTAAATACTAAACACCTCTAGAAGCTATCTGAATTATTTTTTTGTGGCAACATAGCACCATAACTGCCAAAGGCTAGAAAAAATTCTAAATAAATACTAAACACCTCTAGAAGCTATCTGAATTATTTTTTTATGGCAACACAACCCCCTAACTGCCGTAGGCTATGACAAATTCTAAATATTAAACAGCTCTAGAAACTTTCTAAAGTGTTTTTTATGGTAACATAGCCCCCTAACCGGCGAAGACTAGGAACAATTCTAAATAATAAACACCTCTAGAAGCTATCTGGAGTGCTTTTTATGGTAACACAGCCCCTTAATTTGTATTTGTACCTTAATTTTGATATTGTTTGAACCATAAATAAAGCCATTATAGTTTGTTCATAAAATTTCGGGGGGAAGGGGGTCAAACCCCGAACCCCCCTCCCTCAACTTCGGCCTTGCTTTTGAGCCAGTTGGTAAATTTTGATAATATTTGAAACGTGGATACGAGTGCTTATTAGGACTTCACTGCTCTAATCCCGGTCAGTTTTACTGAATATAGGTTTTTCTATGTAGTTTTCCACCCTCCCTCCACGCAAATGTGAGTATATCTGCACTGAATTCTACCTTCCTAATCCTTTACCCATTAATGTTATCATATAGCTAAATACTGATAGCCTAGATGGGTAGTAAGATGTGGGGTACACACACCAGGCAAATAATGATAAAAATAGGAACTAATCGACAAAATTAGATTTTTTTTTCTGTTGTTAAATCCTCATAGTCGCCGAAGATGTTATTTATTTTTATTGCGAAGTAGAAGTTTCCGAAGCCTCACAAACACCAAAGCCTCATCTTCCGGCCACATCACTGAACATGAAATTCTCAAATATAATAATATTCTCTGGTTGCGACGATGTTTTTAAGCCGAGTTCCTCCCATCTCTTGCCCGCGGCCATCAACTTTGTTCCCGTCAGTTTGTAGGGCAAATAAACACCACCACGACGCTCAGGGCGCCGGTGTGAGGGGGGAGGGGGGTGGAGGGCACGGTAATCCAAGACGCTGTTAACTCTGAGTAAACAAACACGTTTTAAAAACTCCCCGCGTGACAGAAGAACCATCTCGCTCATCTCCCAGCAGGTCCCCCCGCAGCACTCGGGTCGATTTGTTTTAGCGGCGTGGGCCTACGTTTTAAAACGTCCGTCAGCCGCTCCAAAAACAATCAGAGAGAACACAAATAATCGATTGTTGAGCGGCCCAGTTCTCCGTCACAGGCAAAGGAAAGGGTAAAAAGATGTCGTGTTCCTACAAGAGGCCGACATTGATTGCTGGCTAACCGCACCTGTGGGCACGTGCTCTAAGGTTTGGTTCATCTGGGGCAGTTTGTCAGTGACGGTGAAGTCATGGTTGGAATCCCGGCCGGTTGAACTGGTTTTCCCTAAAGGGTTTTCTCTTCTTTTCTACCGCGAAGATTTGGTAACATTTTATCTAGATTCTACCTTTCTAATCCCTACGTCATTATTGTAAAAACAAATGTGTATAGCTCGTACAAGTAATATTTTTATTTATTTAGACCTGGCGGTCTAAGGGTAAGGTGTCGGACTTCTGTGCTGGGGGTCCGGGGTTCAATCCTCGCTCCCGGCACAGATTTATCTGATTACCAAACCCCTCCTTCACCTCTGACAAGACGTGTATTAAACACAACCTGTGAATGTGAGGAATGCCAGACCTCCACCGTGGTTCGGATCCCATGTTAAACTGTAGGTTCTCCATTTCATCTCACAATCACCCTACCATTACATATTAGCGTAAGTGCATATAACCCGAACGGGTAGTAAGACGTGGTGCTAATAATAATATTTATTTAACACCACGTCTTACTACCCATTCGGGTTATACGATTATAAGTTCTAATTACGCTAATGGGTTAGAGATTGGGAAGGTTGAATTTAAAGGCAGTGACCCACATTTGCATGGAGAGAGAGAGAGAGTGGAAAACCATTTATGAAAATTACCCCCAGTTCACCCGACCGGGATTCGAGCCTCAATCTCCCCGTCCTCAACAGTCTAGCTCAACACCAAACTAGCGCGTTAGATAACTACGCCATCGAGGCGGGTTACGAATTATAAAATGCTAGCAAAAAAAAAAAGAGCTGCTTTTCAACTGTTTGGAGGCAAAACATTAGATTGCTTATATCTTAGGTAATGTACAGTAGCCCCATGGCTTCTTTGGTGTTGACTGACAGATCACAGCTGACTTCTGACAGTTAACATTTAGGTATATACCTAAATTTTAACCGTCAAAAGTGACAGCCGCTAAACACATGTTTTGCAGATCATATGGTTCGGCGTAAGGATGCATAATTTGGTCTGGTAACTTTTCAAAGCCGTCAGCTGTGAGCTGTCAGTCAGCACCAAAGAAGTCATGGGGCTACTGTACTTGTTTGAATTAGGTAATAAAAATATTTATTTTTGTTTTAGTTACTATAAGGGAAATAATTCATAAGCTGCCATCTCCCCCAAAAAATGTATTTATAAATTATTGCTTGCGACTTTGCTCAATTTATCTACTAGTGATAAACGTAGTATATTTCAAATACAGATATAACCTTTTTTTGTGATAGAAAGGGGGCGGAGGATTGACGCGTTTGAAAACCGGAAGCTGCACGGAGCGTCAAAGGAACGACCCTTTAGTTTCCTTCTTCCCTTATGAAACATTCACTCCCTGTGTTTCTGTCATCACAAGGTAGTGGGCTACAAGTCTCGTCTCCACGCCTGTGTGCAACAGAGAGGGACGCAGCTGTTCGGTACGATCCATTCCGTGCGTTCTTCAAGGTGACATTGTCGATACGAACACTGTGTATTACGTCTTACTAATATCTGCAGATCTACTACCAGCTCATTTTTGGAGGATGGGGCTCTTAGAAAGTACAAACGTATTGATTTGGCGGTCAAAATAGATAAAATTGTATTACTTTATTGGTTACCTGGCGGTCTAGGGGTAAAGTGTCAGATTTCTGTGCTGGCGGCCGGGGTTCAATCCTCGGTCCCGGCAAAGATTTATCTGATTACCAAACCCTTCCTTCACCTCTGACAAGACATCTTGTGAATGTGGGGAATGCCAGGTCTCCACCGTGGTTCGGATTCCACGTTAAACTGTAGGCCCTTCATTTCATCTCACAATCACCTTACCATTACACATTAGCGTAAGTGCGTATAACCCGAACGGGTAGTAAGACGCGGTGCTAATAATAATAATAATAATAATGATTTGACGCATGAATACGTGAAAGTAGATTTAACTTTTCTGACTTATTAAATTAGACCATACTACTATCAACATACTTCTATTCTTGAACAAACTGTTTCCGAAAAGAGAATTGCAAAATAATAAAAAATTCTTGAAGATAACCGTTTGTTCCAATGGCTCTGCATTTTCACTCCGAATGAAAAGGGCCAATCGCCTTAAGTCAACTGCGCTACTATATTTTGCCCTTACGTCCAGTTGCAAATTTTCACAATTTGCCGTATTTTATTTCATTCCTTATTACCCGTTCGGGCTATACGCACATTACGCTAATGGGCGCTAAAGAGGGGTAAGGTAGAATTTCAGAGGAAATGTACCAGAATTTGCACTATGGGAAAGAGTGAAACAATTCAGGATAATACACCCCAAGTGTACATCCGATAGCTATTCTGGCTTTAATTTACTGTCTCCAACAATCGAGACCAACACAGAGTGACGCGCTAGACCATACGACCACCGATGCGACGAAGTTGCTATACCTTTTTTTTCAGCACCGTGTCTTACTACCCGTTCAGGTTATACGCCTATGTAATAATTAAATTAATGTGTTAAGTATTAGGAAGGTTGAATGTAGAGGAAGTGTACCCGCATTTGCGTGGAGGAAAGGGGGAAAACCATTTAAGGAAAACCACCCTCAATACATTCGAGCGGGATCGAACCCCAATCTCCCCGTCTTGGACAGTATAGTCTATTACGAGAGTAGCGCCTTAGACCATGCGGCCGTGGGCGCTCATAAATGGTTGATAAAGTGGCCTCCTTCTCACTCTGTAAAATTGTCTTTATTGAAAAAATCAAATTGTGTATTTGAGATTTGCCTACAATTTGCTATCAACAACTTTGAATCATCAATATCAGAGTTTATTATTATTATTATTATTATTATTATTATTATTAGCACCACGTCTTACTACCCGTTCGGTTTGTACGCACTTACGCTAATGTGTAATGAATGGTAGGGTGATTGTGAGGTGAAATGGAGGACCTACAGACTAACGTGGAATCCGAACCACGGTGGTGGCCTGGCATTCCTCTCCTGCTGGTAAGTTAAGCTCAGTATTTTTGCAGTTTCTCTATCAAAAAAAAACATTTGTGGCCATCGTAAATAAAGCAGAAAGTAGACTAGCAAAATTTGGTAGATAGAAATTAAATTTGTCCCTATCATGTTGGAATTTTGACGATAAGCTTTTAAAATGTAACTAAAAAAAAGTTCTTATGAAATTACAGAATGTTCATTGTTCATGACAAATATTTAAGAACTGTATATATTACTACGTGTAGAAAATCAAAATAAACACTCCTACTGAAGTAAAGTTTGGCTCAAAAAATGTTCTTGCTACAAAAACTGCTAAAATACCGACCTAAAAACTTTATACTGAACCTGTTTCTGTGGCTACATGGTCTAAGACGTCACTCTCGCAATAGATTATACTTCCGATGATAGGGAGGTCGGAGTTTGAAACCCTGTCGGGTGTATTGAGGGTCGTTTATTTCTTAAATGGCTTTCCACTCGTTCTTTCTCTCCACACAAATGTGGGTACACTTTTTTTTTAAATAAATTTACTCTTCCTGATCCTTAACTCTTTATTGTAATTAGAACATTATTATGTGTATAACCTGAACAGATAGTAAGACGTGGTGACAAAAAAAATATATATATTTTAGCACCGCGTCTTACTACCCGTTCGGGTTATACGCTTTAAGTACTAATTACTCTAATGGATTAGGAATTGGGGAGGTTGAACTAGAAGAAGTGAACCCGCATTTTCGTGGAGGGAAAGTGGAAAACCATTTAGGAAAAACCACCCCCAGTTCACCCGACCGAGATTCGAACCTCGATCTCCCCGTTCTCAGCAGTCGAGCTTAACACGACAAGCGCGTTAGCCAACTACGCCACCGAGGCGGGTAAAAAAAAAATATATATATATATATAATATAAAAACTGTTTAGGCTGAAGAGAACAGGCAGGTGGCCGGGCTCCAGTTTATATATATGTCGGTTATGCGACTGTTGCACTGAGGACCTGACGGTGCAAGGCTGCGAGGTTGGCTAGGAGACACGGAAGATCCATCACGGAGACTTCCCTGACTGCACGGGACATCAGGCGTGTCGAGTGCTACCCTGGGACAGACCAACAGGGTTCCAACCCCCTTTTTTTCCACCCCCCTCTAACGGCTGTCTTGAGACCATCACTTCTCCCCCTCTGGCCTGCCATGCCTGCCTGATGGATCAGACACAAAACATTCATATAGATAAATGGAACAACACAATAGTGAATAGTACATATACTCCACTAACGGTAGGAATTGCTCTCGTAAAGGTCTTTTTTCCTACCAATAACAGACTTATGGTGGGGGGGAAAGGCCTTTTAGAAAACAACTCCTACGTTGGACAGACTTTACCCTCTCATATATAGTCCAATTTTCATAGGTAGGCTGTGGCTTCATTTTGCTTGAGTGTATTTATTTACTGTGCTGTCAGCAAAGGTTTAAAGATAATGTAATAAACTCTTCAAGAACTTTTAAATTTGCTAGCAAGAATTAAGTTTGCTGTATTTTTATCTTTAAGGTAGTGCATTATTAATAATGTATGTAGGCCTCTTATTATCTTGAATAAATGTTGATATTACTTACCATTGTGTTATTTCTCAAAAATAAATAGTCTGTCATCGCTGATAAGGTCTATCAGAGCATAAATTATCTTGTATCATTTCTTCCAATTGTCATTATAACTAAGATTGGGGGGGAACTTCCAAAATAGGATAAAAACCATTTACAATTGTCTTGAAGTGTTAAACTTTAAGCGAGTATTTAAGTGTACAAGTAACAAAAATAAATCATTGCCAAATATGTATGTATATTCCATTCACGGTAGGAATTACTCTCTGAAAGGTCTTTTTTCCTACCAATATCCTACTATATAGTAGATTTATGATAGGGAAAAAGAGCTTTCAGAAGTCAATTCCTATGGTGAATGGAATATAGGTAAAAACACTAGACTTTGTTAGGATTTATAAGTGTAAAGAAATCACTTATAATGGCTTCTTGTTAGTTAAGTCACTTTACTGGGTTCGCTCCTTTCAAAACCTCACTCACACGGAATATTGTTTCTAGGTGAATCTAGTGCTTCTTTCTTGGGTAAACCTAACAAATAAAACTGTTTGTGCACAAATATTGTACTAATTATATTAATGAAGGAACGGATCGAGTTTATCTAATTACCTGTACCGGTATTACATTTAAAATTCAGTAAATTATAGTTACAGTTGGCAAAGGCAAACTAGACTTAACTTCACCAAAATGTATCAAAATAAATACATTAAATAAGTTAGGGATGTACATCCAGCCAAATAATTAAAATTAAAGCTACGATATATGCACTACCTAAATGCCATTATTTTAACTTTAGGAACTCTCAGTTTTGGTGGTTATATAACCTGGGTCGGGTGTAATGAGCGTGGTTTTCCAAAATGGTTGTCCACGCTACCTACGCACAAATGCGGGTACACTCTAAATATAACCTTCCTAATCCTTGACACCATTAGCGTTATTAGTAAATAGTGTATATCCCATACGGGTAGCAAGGTGTGGTGTTAAAAAAATGCTATACTTTTGCATATATTTTTGTAATCATAATTCTGATAAAATATTCATTAGATGCGGTGTGTAAAGTCCACTTTTTTTTATAACCAAATTGAATATATAATATCAAGATGATCTAAGTTGAAAAAATAGGTATATATATATATATAATATAATTTACCAAAATTGTTTTGACATAATTCAGCCTAAGTTGATAAAGCAAGTTATTACCACAACGTTTTATTAAGTACATTAATTTGTAGTGTTCATAACAGCAATAAATGATAAAACTCAAAATAAACTACTACTATGTGTTTATTAGCGCAGCTTTGTAATTATTGTCAAAACAATTTTTTGTAAAACCGTGAAGCCAAAAATTGACAAATATTCCAAGTGAAGTCAAAGTTGTCAAAGTTTCACCTGTCCATAATCGTCACATAATTAAATTAAATTATCTACAGGAAAGTGAACTATATAACGTATGTAAATTGGCAGGGTAGTTTGTTTATATACATAGCCCATGTGTCTCTTACCTTTCCCCCTGTATTTCAGGCTGACACAGATACCGTAGTTATGAAGGAAAGACTCCACATTGAAGTGCTCAAAGACATCAATTCTATTGTTCATATAAAAGTGAAAATCCATCACTTTAATGAAAGACTCCCTTTGCATTAGCTAAATAAACAAATATAAAATGTTAATAGAGCCTATCGAAATATTACTTCATTACAATTAGATTATATCACCGAATAATATGTACCTGCTTCGTAGGCCGCATAGTCTAAGGTGACACTCTTTGTGTTAAACCAGACAGCCGATAACAGGGAGATCAGAGTTCGAATCCCGGCCGGGTGTTCTGAGGTTGTTTTTTTTCACCAAGAGGGTTTTCCACTATCCCTGTATACAAATGTAGCAGAGTATGTAATTTATTTCTTTTTTTTCTACCCTAATTATTTCTGTTAACATTATAATTATATTAGTTCATTTATCTTATTTTATGATCATGTTTAGGTGAAGACTGCGTTAAAAGATTGTGTTTGAGCACTCAGACAAGGTAATAGTTTGTCTGATGTTTAATTTATTAATTACCAGGATTGGTTTGTGATTGTCACAGCTCAGGATTGTACACCGTGGAACTATAAAATAAAAGTGGGCATTTGGATGTGGAACGTTCTAATATGATATAGTTTTGGTGCGCCTAAAGGTCCTGACAAAGAATCTGTGTTCCATAACTGGCCACAGATTTCTTGGCTGTAAGTCTGTACTTAGAAATATTTGATCAACTTTTAACTTTCTAAGGACTAGTTTATACGAACTACCAATCCCAGCTGCGTAAATATGTTCACATGTGCATTGGGATCAATCTTAAACATCAAAATAAATTATTGTTTATAATTAGATTTTATTTTGTGATTGGTTATATTAAAAGTGTTTGCTTTGTTTACATTCAGAGCTAGTACATACATGTGTTTTGCATTTTCAAACTAATTTAATTTAAATTTGATAGTTAAAATCGTGTTATAAATATATTTATAGTGATTTAATAAATTAAAAATACATCCTGGAAGTTTTCTTAACAAAGTAATTTTTTTAGTTTATCTTTATTGATCAGCTGGCCGATTTGCGCTCGCTCCTTGCTGTAGACGTTTCTCTTTTGAAGTTTTCGATTGGATGAAGTGTATGACTATCTCATTGGTTGAAACGGTCACGTGATTTCAGATATGGACTGCGTAATCGCGAATTAAAATTATGTATTGTGGATCAGTTACCACAGAATCATAGATCAATTTACTCAAGTGCTGTAAACCCACGAATATGGAGTATGTGCCAAGCCTCTAACTGTGCAAAGAACTGCTAATAAGATATAAATTAAATTAATCTTACTTCTTTAAACATTTCATGACCGAGCAGTTGACAAAAACAACGCTATTTTTTAAGGAAGTACTAACCATTGAAGCAAAACACAACCGCCGCCTTTAATCTCCAGACTTTCATCTTGTCAACATTTACCAAAATGATGGTTCCCTTCCTTATATATGGTTCCAGATCCATACGATCATCCCCATAAAAATCTGGACCGTGTACCAAATCTTACTACTCCAAAAAATATAGGTCTATAGATATTTTATTAAGAAACTTTTATTTAAAAAACTTTAGTAAATATATAATTTCAAATAAACTTTGTTTAAATCTTACTATTACATTTCTAATTTAATTTACTAACTATATAGCTATTTTTTTTAAATGCTTAAAATAGTATCACTGGCTGAAGAAAGTTGTAACCTTTCAATGACCCGCTTACCTCATTTATCTGGTAAGAAAGAAATTGCTGTATTAAAAAATATTCTGTCACGAAATAGTTTTTAAAATAAACTAGGTTTTTGAACAATAAACTGATATTATCAGCTTATATAAACAATTATATATATATATAAAACGTAAGACCTAAAGTGAACCGTCTTTCTCTAAAGCATTAATGAAATCCTTCCTTTGACTAGTTAACATTTACTCCGCTAGATGGTACTAAGCTAACTTTGTGATATTATCTATATAGTTTTAAATAAATCCTATTTATATTATTTTTTATGTGCTAAAAACGATGTTGATCTAAAATTTATACTAGTTTAATTAAATATCGTGAATATATTGTGAAAGAAAATTCACTACAAGAATAATTTAATAAAAAAATTAAATCATATGTTATATTACTCACAGACATTTATATTTTATTTTAATATATATTAAAATTAACCATAGATTTGCTATCTCTTACTTGCTCCTCCATAAGGAAAACTTTTTGATGGCCGTCCCTACCGCCGAGTCAGGGATGGCGTTGTGAATCCCTTCGTCGACGTCGGAAGGTGACCTCGGAGTCGAACCTAGGCGTGACCCCCCTTCTAGTCGTGTGAGACTGGGAGGGGTGGCCAGACAGCGGGGTATGCCGGCCATATAGGCCGTGTTCGACAGATGTGCGCGGGTAGCCCGGGGACGGAACGGGCACCCACAGAATGACACCTACAAGGTGAAATGGGCCGTGCGGTGGGGGTTACTATACCCCCTCGCCATTACGTGACTTGCGCCCTATTTGGGGGATAAAAAATAACTTTTATTTAGTTTTTTTCTCTCGACGGACAAGCTATATTAAAGAACCCTTAAGGGTTGGTGAATATTATTGTTATCCATTTATGTTATTGAAAAATATGTTTGTAAATAGTAATTAAGAAGATTAATAAATCACTGAAAAAGGAAAGGAACTTTTTGATGGTGACCTTTAGGAGGACTCGCCGTATAAATTACATATCTTCGTAGTCTAGTAGTGAAGATTCGGACCATCTCGTTGACGCAAGTTAGCTTAAAAGAGTCGTTCATATGACTCATATCGTTCACCGCATTGCTGGCTCGCTCCCAATCCCTTCACTCCTTCGCAATCCTAAACTTGATGAGCTAGCGCTAACTAGTTCTCACAATTCCCGTTCCGAGCGTGAAAATTTGTCTCTTTGCTTTCAACTTATCAACGAATTAAGTTTTATATGTAATTTATCCGAATCCTATTGCGTTTGATTCTTTAATTCTATTGCTTACTCATATTACTTATAATAATTAACCTTAGCATATAACCTTTAGTGCCTAATTCGCAGAATTATGTCTAAGTGATGATAAGTTTTAGTTTAATATTGTAGGCCGTGCTGTTATCTAGTAACGATAGTAAGCATTTATAGTTGATTTTTTTCTTATTAGCGAACGAAAAACGACAGAAGAGTCGTGAATGACAAACACTCCTGACTCTTGCCAGAGCGGATGTACGAGAGCGATATGTCGTGAGTAATGGTGGCGTGAATGACTCGCTCGCGAAGCGAAAGTCATTCGTTCACAGCTCTCGTTCAAGAGTCTTTCAATTTGAATGACTCGCTCACGAGCGACCCATCACTATAGTCTAGTAGTCACTTCATTGAGTGGTGGATACAAGTCTGAAGACAAGTGTGTTACATTATACTCGGAAACTATAGAAGACGCTCTTTGTAGTGTTCCCGAACTAATCACTTCGCTGAGTGGTGGATACAAGTCTGAAGACAAGTGTCTTACAGTATACTCCGTAAATTTTAGTGATGACGGGATGTTCGATTCATGCTAAAGATCGAGTTCATTGAATCGATATTACAATTCATGTAAATAAAGTTTGATTTATTTGACTACACTAACCAAAATGTGAGGAATGCCAGGCCTTCACCGTGGTTCAGATAAGTGCGTATAACCCGAACGGATAGTAAGACGTGGTGTTGACAGGACGAGGGCGACGAGTGGAGTTCTTGCTTCCCCTACGTGTTCCCGGCTTCTTGGCGTCTGCTGTGATCTGCGGTCTGGATGGAGCCCTCGGCGAAGATGAAGAAAGGTGTTGACGATCCTGATGCGGGTCCCCGCACCAAGGCCGCCTATTGTGGGTCACCACGGGGTGGCCAACTCTGACAAGGAGAAGGCCGATGCTCTCGCTGAGCACTTAGAGGCGCAATTTGTACCGACTGACAAACTGTCAGACCCGGTGCACGTTGCGCACGTGGATCAGGTCATTGGTGCGGTCTAGTACAGACCCTTGGATGAACCTGAACCCACGGAGGTGGCAGAAATGTCACGGGCGATAGCCGCTCTTAGATTAAACAAGGCCCCCGGACCCGACGGCATCAATAACGCGGTCCTCAGAAAGCTGCCCTTGGAGGCGATTGACTTCCTCGTAGAGTTATTCAACGCCGTCCTGTTCCTGAGTCACTTCCCCAAGCTCTGGAAGCACGCCAACGTCGTCTGCTTTCATAAACCGGGTAAGGACCCGGCCCTAGCTTCGTCCTACCGACCGATCAGCTTGCTCGACTGTCTGGGCAAGTTGTTCGAGAGACTACTACTGACGAGACTGACCCGACATGTTCGCGAGGCGGGCATCTTGGTGGATGA
>CABEEJ010000103.1:335176-352376 GCA_901482245.1 Timema douglasi
TTTATTAACTTATGCAATTTTTTAGAATAAAAAATGCACCATTTTTTCATATTTTTGCAATTAAAATTAAAAAGTGATGGATAAAAACTAAAAATGAACTTTTTTTAATTAATCATATTTTTCAGCGCAACATCATATATTTTTCTTGGAGTATTTAAAAAAATAATCTTAGTAGAGGAAACTTAATTAATTTATATTATAAATTAGTCTATTTGATATAGTAAAATTTCTAAAAAAAACTCACCAAAAAATGAAAAATAAGAATTGTGCGCAAAATAAACCACTAAAGAGGAATAATAAGTAGCATTTATGTGCATCCCTATGTAAAATTAAAGTAATATCGCTGATATTATAATACCTTCAAGCTATGACTTATTTCTGGTGCAGGTGTGACGAGATTTGGTTTGTTTATTCTTAGAAATATCCCCCCCCCCCCCATTATTATTACTTTTCTCTTATCCAGTTCATAGATATGCGGTGCAGGTGTTACGAGCTTTTACTTGCGTATTCTTAGAATTCGCCCACTCGACCCATTACCATTACTTTTTGCTTCTTCACTTCATTAGGTTTCGTCAACCAGAGTGGTTTGGACGAAATGGAACACAAAATCGTGTCACAATCGTACTAACAATCATGCTGAAGCTGCACATCGCAGGCTAGGAACTGAGCTGGGCATGCAACATCCCACAATATGGAAATTTATTGATGCTCTACGTAAAGTACAAGCTGCAAGAGATATCTACTATGAACATCTTGTAGCTGGACATGAGCCTACGCCGAAAAAAAGAAAGTATTGAGAAGTCGATGCTAAAATTTTAAGACTAGTTAGGGACTATAATAATATACATTATTTCGTTTTTACGTGGTGTTGCGCATAATATTGCAATGCATTAAAAAAAGAGATTTTTTTTAAAAAAAAGTGCAAAAAAGTGATTTTTTTTAAAAAGAAAAAAATGGGGTGTGTTTTTTATTTTTACTCATCACTTTTTAAAAAAGGAAAAAAGTGGGGTTATTTTTGGCGCCCAGTTGTCCCGGCGCCCAGTTGTCCCAGCGCCCAGTTGTCCCGGCGCCCAGTTGGCCGCGCCTAGTTGGCCGCGCCCAGATGGCGGCGCCCAGTTGTCCGGATTCGCCCCCTAGACCACCAGGTCACCCGTTACAAGATAAAAGTTCAAAATGTACAGTATTTGTACAAATTCACTTTATGTATTTTATAGATAGCCATATTAAGAACGTGCATCATAGCAGACCCAACTCAGCTCCCGGCTCGCGAGGTATGGGAGTAAAAGGGAAAAGAAAATACCAAGATATTCCATAAATATGTGCAGTACATTCGTATTCGGATGATTACTCGAAATTTTCCGCGGTTAAGATGGGGGACAAAGTGACAAAGTTTCTTGTTAATAACTACAGTATGTTCTTATTGTGACAGAATGAAGATTTTGCTCAAGGCTTATCTGTGAAGCCAATCTAAAATGGTCAAAAACGGCCTTTTCAATGCAGTTTCTATCCAAATACCATTTAATATTTCAACAATGTTCTGTGTTAGGAACTTCTCTTAACTCTTTATCTCCATTAATGTTTAATCATAAGTGATCCACGTGCAACAGTGTTCGTGTAAATTTACGATTTCTAGCCGACTGTCTCACAGAGTTGATTGGCAGGTGATGCACGCTCTTAATGATTGTATTGTACTTTCAGGAATATTTTTAGATTAACTTATCATTTTTATTAAGTGCTTTGTTGCCTTGTTGGTTTACAATATATAGGCTTACTTATAAAACGCTTTAAAAAATCAAATTATTAAAATTATACTTAACCAAAAAACAAACCCTTTACTGAATCTACATTTAAACGATGTATCTAATTTGTCCACTGTGCGGACGTTAAGGAAAAAAATTCTCATATTGACATTATGTTTTTGGGAATGGAAAGAAAATATTTATTTATCTGCCGTTTTCAGTAGTTATGATGAATCACATTCTTTATGTTTCTACTCTCAAAATATTTTACCCACTTATCATTCATTCCAATACACATTTTCGAGTTTTGAATGCGCAAATAACACATACAAAAAAAGGCCAAATATATTATTTGGTCAAATGTAGGACATTTTGTATTATTATTATTATTATTATTATTAGCACCGCGTCTTACTACCCGTTCGGGTTATACGCACTTACGCTAATGTGTAATGATAGAGTGATTGTGAGATGAAATGAAGGACCTACAGTTTAACGTGGAATCCGAACCACGGTGGTGGCCTGGCATTCCTCACATTCACAAGATGTCTTGTCAGAGGTGAAGGAAGGGTTTGGTAATCAGATAAATCTTTGCCGCGACCGAGGATTGAACCCCGGCCGCCAGCACAAAAGTCTGACACCTTACCCCTAGACCGCCAGGTCACCGACATTTTGTAATTTTTGAAAATTCCTTCCGGACACCGGACGGAGGGTTGAAATGTAGGACGTATCCGGGAAAAGGGGGGACGTCTGGTCACCCTGATTTCAAGTGCTTTCGGGTACTTGTCACGTCTGTGTTTTTCAGATTTCTAGAGGCTCCCAACAAAACTAATCCTTGCCAGTTGACGTTAGAGACCTTCTTTGCCGGTGAACGTGACCAGTGACTGAATATTGTGCTCTAGGGTGCAGCAGGAACAACCACAGCCATTTGGGGATAGAACTATCAGGAGAGCTACAGTCCAATTTACATAGGAAGGCACTTTTAGATAATACAAGCGTTTTTGCGACTTTTTTTTTTTATCAGCAACGCGTCTTATTAACCATTCATGTTTTATGCATATATACTAATTACACTAATGGAGTAAAGATGAATTTAAAGGAAGTGCACTCACATTTGCATGAAGGAAGAGTGGAAAACCATTTATGAAAATCAGCTCTCAGTACATCCGACCGGGATTTGAATTCCGATATCGGTAGTTGAGTCTATTGCGAGAGTGACGCCTTAGACCATTTGGCCACCAAAGTTGCTCATGTGGCCAAAATTGATAATATTTTACAATTTTAATTATTTTTGTTGTACGAATTGTTAATAACTATCAAACGCACCATCTTCAGATCATATTAAATAACGTATGAATATGCGAAAGCAGATTTAGTAGCTTTTTCTAGCTGTCGCTGTGGGTTAAGGGCTTTCCCATGAAAATTGGACTGTCGGTGTGCGCTAAGCGAGCTTGAGTGACCACAATCGCCAGGGTTTGACTCGGTGAAGTAAACTTCAAATGGTTATTCTTAAAGAACTTCCAAGACAACTTTCAAATCATTACATACAATATTTGTAATATAGCAGGACCCGCTTAGGTGGCCGCAGGGTATAACGCGCTACTCTCGCAGTAGACTAGACTGTCGATGACGGGGAGATCCAGGTTCGGATCTTGGTCGGGTGTACTGAGAGTGGTTTTTTTCAAAATGGTTTTCCACTCTCCCTCCACGCAAATGCAAGTATACTTCCTACAAAAGAAAATGAAATATTTATATTATAATGTATTATGTCCCAATTTTTTATTTAAAATGTAGATTAAAAACGTCACAATGTTTACATAGGTTGTAGGAAAAAGCTATATTTTTTGTTATTTAGACCTACCTAATGATCTTGATAGCACTTAAGATTAATTTCATGTAATCTTTAGACATATTTTTGACATCTTTATTGTAATTGGTGCTAGAACCCGTTGGTATTGCTAACCACTGGTCTTTATGGCAACATGGTAAGATATTAGTTCACCTTCCTAGCACTATACTTCAGCAAAATTCAGCAAAATTCAAGAAAATGTTTATTCTCACTAAGAGTCGGTCTTATGACTCCTGGATGAATATTAATCTGGTAAATAAATATTTCTATCTGGTGGATAAGTTAAAAGT
The DNA here is from genome assembly GCA_901482245.1 of Timema douglasi. Classification (NCBI taxonomy): domain Eukaryota; kingdom Metazoa; phylum Arthropoda; class Insecta; order Phasmatodea; family Timematidae; genus Timema; species Timema douglasi. Next base: position 339,055 of record CABEEJ010000103.1, read on the forward strand.
GCTTATCAAAATCTATTTTTAGATTAAAATCCTGGTTCACGTGTTTAGTAAGCACAGGCCCGGGCTCTAACTATATAAAGTTAGAACATTTAATTCACACTTTTATAAAAACTGACAAGCTATTTGTTGAGTTAAATTTATATAAGAACAAATTATCAAAAATGTGAGTACAATAAATGAAATTTTGTAAACTTTGTACCCAACTATTGCCCACATTTTGGCAGACACCGAAATTAGTACTTGCAAGACATCTTAGCTATAAAAATAAAATCCTATGTTTTCTTAAATAAAAGTATAAGATTTATATTATCTATATTAATACAAAATATGGCATCTTGAAGTCAAACAACCTAAAAGAAGTTTACCCTTTCCAGTTGTCCTTGGTCTATACGGTGTATGTATAGAAACACTTTTTAGGTCGCAAATGGCAATAAATCGATTCCCAGACCTTGGTCGAGCCTAATATTTTTGTATTCAGTTCGTAGATTACCAAAATAAAACCCTATAAATACTCATTCCATTTAAATAGCCCGAAGTAGGATTTATTTGTTCTAAAAAATGTAGTTCTAGAGCAGAACAAAGAATATCAGCAAAAGGGATATAAACTTTTGGTTTTACCGTTGGCCATAACCTATTGGCTTACGTTTAGCCATTTCTGGTGCCATTTCAATACTTGAGAGAGTTTGTAATTATCTTGTTTTATAATAATGGATATTAATAAAAATAAAGAAAAAAGGAAAAATAAGCTAATAAGTGTAAATTTAATGAATAATGCCTACCTACGGAAAGAGGAAAAATGTGAGAGGAATCCATTTCACAAAGGTGACATCTTAGTTTTTTCTTATATCTTCTATAATAGAAATAGTCAAACACACATTTACCCACTAATTTGAATTCAAAATGGAGTGAGTCTAATTCAGTGTTTGTGTAAAGTGTATTCCCGCCTCTCTTTTTGTTTGATAAAGGCAACAATGCTGAACTATTACTCAATTTATGTTTATACACACACCAATGTCTCCCTAATATTTATATTTGCTGCGCTATACCACATAACGTTCATGAAACTGCAAAATGTCGTAACCCACGAATTTGACGAAATTGAGATAATTAGGCCTAACCTTTTTTAGACTTATGGGTTGTATCTACACTTTCAGATAAAATCTCATATTCCCCAAAAAATGTATATCTATTTTATTTTTAAAACAAAAAAAAAGTCATATCCCAAACATTTGAAAGTTTAGACCAATTGATATTGTGCATTTTAATACACCCTTTAGATAAAAGAGTAGAGAAGTTTTTTCAGGCCGTAAAATTGAGTAAAATTGTGTACTAAGACATACTCGCCATTTCTTGGACGATAAGTAAAATGTAAAAATTGAGTTATTGTTTTGAACCAAGGAGAATTTTATTTACCGTTATACAATCCATAAATATAATTTTAAAAGCTAATCTACCACTTTTCTGCTCATCTGTACAATCCTTCTTGGTTTACATCACCATGGAAACCTTGATTTGTGTTCTTCTCATGGTGATATAAGCAAATAAAGACTATACACACAGAACACACAGCAGAAAAGCTGGAAACTCTATAAGAAAATAGGGCTTTCCTTGAAAGATAATATTTTCTGCAACATTCTGGACCCATAAACTTTAAAATGAATTTTCATTTGTCAAAATCGGTCCTATCGTTTTCTAATAATTTAAATTGCCGAAAATGAGATTATCTTATTATTAGCACCGCGTCTTACTACCCGTTCGGGTTATACGCACTTACGCTAATGTGTAATGGTTAGGGTGATTGTGAGATGAAATGAGGAACCTACAGTTTAACGTGGAATACGAACCACGGTGGAGGCCTGGAATTCCCCACATTCACAAGATGTCTTGTCAGAGGTGAAGGAAGGGTTTGGTAATCAGATAAATCTGTGCCGGGACCGAGGATTGAACCCCGGCCGCCAGCACAGAAGTCTGACACCTTACCCCTAGACCGCCAGGTCACCAATGAGATTATCAAATTATATTTTAGATTTCTGAATATGAACATACAACTAATTTCTCAAAATCTATTAAGAAGTCACTACATGTGTAAAGTACAGATAATTAGTAGAAATTACAAAAATAATAAGGCCACCTCAACTCGGCATACGAAGAAATAAAATTATTCCTAGCATACATCTTTAGAGGGTTCGAATCCAACGCTAAAATAAATAAGTATCTGAAACTGTTATGTTAATTATGAGGGTTAATTTATTGTTAAAAAGTTGAATGAACGATTAACATTATACAATAAAAAAAATAAAAAAAATATGATAATAAAGGGCTATATTATATGGCCCACCAGAGGATTTTATACCTTGCGTCAAAATTCTTTAAAAATAATTTTATTGTAACAATTTGGCTCAAACGTTCTGCATGATCCTGTATTTTTGGTACAAACTGACCTTCCTAACAGATAATCTTTTAAAGGCGCCAAATAAATAATACAAGACCTTCTCCTTTATATGGGATCGCCATTAAAGTGGTCACTCTATATGGCACTAATTGAAGAACTTGACACAAACACATACTTTAAGCTTCAAATGTAAAACACATTTAAAAATAAATAAATGTAAACATAAGAATCGATTTCACTTTATGCAATCATCCAATGAGAGTAGGGTTTGAACAATCTAACTGCATATACAGTAGCCTCATGACTTCTTTGGTGATGACTGACAGCTCACAGCTGACAGCTGACAGCTTTGAAAAGTTACCAGACCAAATTATGTATCCCTACATCGAACCATATGATCTGCAAAAACATGTGTTTAGCAGCTGTCACTTAATGACAGTCAAGATTTAGGTATATATCTAACTGTTGACGGCTAGAAGTCAGCTGTGAGCTGTCAGTCAGCACCAAAGAAGCCGTGGGGCTACTGTATCTGTTCCTAAACCTGAACTTGGCTGAAAGTGTAACAATCTTATGATATAAGAAACTGAGTCTAGTTCTCGAAAGGTGTATTCTCTTCTATCCTTTTTATGTTTTACAGCATCTTAGTACCAATTCAAAGAGTGTTTTGAGGGAAGAGTGGGCGGTTAAAGTTGTCACCAAATACTTAATAAGCCAAAAGTAACATTACAAGATCTTATGATTGAAATTAAATGGAAATGCAAATAAATATGGGCCATAAGAGGTAAAATTTCGGTAAAATTTTTCAGATCATTGATAAAATCTCATGGAGAGAGGATGTATTCATTAAGTTGGGAGTTTATGGAGTGAGAGTTAAGGGCAGTATTTTTGCAATTTTTATATCAAAACATTTTTAGTCAAAAAAAATAAAAAAAATTGCTCAAGTAGAAAACTATAATTTAATTTTCTTCACATGATGACCTCAACAGCTTTTGTTGAACATCTGTCTATGGTGTCCTGGAATTTAATTATAACTTTTTTCTCTTCATTTAAAAAGTTTGTCATCTAACGCCGCTAGTCTCATGACAGATATTCAACAACTGTTGATATCACCATGAGAAGAAAATTTAAATCTATGTTCTATAAAGCAATATTTTATTTATTTTGGCAAAAAAAAAAAAAATTGATATAAAACCTGCAAAAACAACAGCCTTTTCTTGCATTCCCTATTCTCCCACTTTAAGGCTTTGATTGTAATATTATTATTATTATTATTAGCACAGCGTCTTACTACCCGTTCGGGTTATACGCACTTACGCTAATGTGTAATGGTAGGGTGAATGTGAGATGAAATGAAGGACCTACAGTTTAACGTGGAATCCGAACCACGGTGGAGGCCTGACATTCCCCACATTCAGATTGTAATATTGAAATGGCAACATATCTGGTCTACAGACTACAGCAGACCGTACTTTAGTGAGAAGTGACACATTCGACCACCAAGCGCTGTAGTCGATACGCGAGTCGGAGAAGAGAACTGCAACTCTTTTGTTGCTTTATTTTAGCTCATCTGATAACGTCTCTAGTGTTTACGTTTCTAAGAGAAACTAAATTGAAGTGCATACTTCAAAATTTGGTGGATAAAAAGCATTCGATCCATTTAAAGGTGCGTTGTTTTCACAAACTTTCCAATAGTATGAAGTAAAATCGATCATCTTTAATACAAATAAATAAGACTTAAAGATGGTGAAAAATTCACCGAAATATGTCACCGATACGGGTTTTTCTTTAATTTATTAATCTGTTAAGCATTGATTCTGTATTCTGCGTTCTAACTTCAAATCTATTTAGTTTAAGACACTAAAAGTCATCAGTAGGTGCGAAAGCAGATTAGGTGTGCGTGAGTTAGAACCTTTTATTCGGGTAGTTAATAAAACAAACGAAAAAACCATCAGTGACGTATTAATGTCACTGCCTAAATATGTATTATTTTTCGGTTTAAATAAGCAGTTTAGGTAAACAAATATTGAACGTGACAAATTGTAGTCGAGGTTGATATTTTATTATATTTGTAGCCTACAACACAGTAAATGAAGGTGGTATGGTAACAAATGACTCACTTCGGTGGTCGCATGGTTTAAAGATCTACTCTCACAGAAGACTAAACTACCGGCAACGGGGAGATCGAGTTTGAATCTCGGTCGGGTGTACTGAGGGTGGTTTCCCACTCTCCCTCCATAAAAATGCAGGTTCACATCCTCTAAATTCAACCTTCACCATCCTTGAAACCATTAGCGTAATTAGTACATAGTACAGTAGATAAGCTTATAACCCGAACAGTAGATGCTAATACAAACAAGAACGAATGGGATATAAGGAGAAACATTTTATGGTTGTGTGCAGTGGCGGCTCGTAGCTATAATTAGTGGGGGTGCTGCTCTAGAAAATGCTTAGACTATGTTTTAAAATTGTGTAAAAGGAAAAAACATGTATAAAGAGAAAATTTATTCAGGAACTTGATAAAATCTTAACAAAAAACTATTTTTTACTTACTTTAACTTAAATTGTTACAGTTCAAGCTTGATCTATTCATTTAAAAATGAAATCCATTCTTTTTGTTTTAATTTACGCAAAAAAGTTCCATAATTTTCTCCTTGATCTCTGGATGACAATTGAGGTAATTTTTCTCCATTTAAAATACTGTAAGCGCCTTTAGTCTTTCTGTTAAATAAAAGAACCGTAAAAAAAATGAATCAAATAAAATAGCTGGAAGCATAATAATAATCTAATTCTACACTCTTCTACACTTTATCACATTCAAGAATATGGTGCATGGTTTTTAAGCATAACGCACGGTGAATAAAAAAACTTCCTTACACCATCACGCCAGAGCCGGCACTGCGAGAGAAACAGTGCTCTCTCTACCTGGCAGTTCCGCCTTCCTCCTCACCCCCCTATGTGCGCATGCGCACAACAGTCAAACACCACGTCGCTGGCACTGTGAAGCGCACAGTTCCATACAAAGATTTTTGAATCTTATTCATAAACTGGGGGATGGTTACTGAAGTATTGACATTAAGCTTAAAGAATACATATTGTACTACAAAAATAAATAAAGAATTAAAGAAAAATGACTCATTATATTAAATGTTATCGATAATATCAGGTGGAAATAGGGGGTGCTGCCGTTCCGCAGTGCCTATACGCGGGCCGCTACTGGTTGTGTGAAACAATTGGTATGTGTTAGCAAGTTCCAAGAACGTCAAAACTATGTACTATGTAGGTATAAAACATATTATGTGCCAAACATAACATATTCAGCATAAACCTGAGTAACAACCACCGATGAATACAGGCCGCAGAGTTGAGATTTCTACGAAGCATTATGTAAAATACAAGGAAGGATAGATATAATTAGAAATGACAACATAAGAAAGGAACCAAATCAAGAAAGTATTAGTGATTTTTTTTTTGTGAAGGGGCCTTGTACAACATCAAGACCCAGAAGAATGCTGGAAGCGGGAAATTATGATGATAATTACAGCTTACACGAAAATATTTGTGAATAGATTTTTTTGAATGTGATTGTGTTTTAAAGATATGTATACACCAAATAATTGTTTATTCCTATACTAAACAAGAGTAAACTTCATGGTGTGAGCCCGCAGAGAGCTATACCGACCTAGCGGCCGCCGCCGTTAGCGATGAAAGTGCCAATATTTACGGATTGAGGGTCAGTATATCTAACCCTTCAGGCTGTTGATCTCAGTTTTTTTAGACTAGAGCTGCTACTTCTTTATTCAAGTAGCTCCTCATTTATCCTCACGATGCTGAGTTTGACCCCGACGCAGACCCACGGCTTCACAGATACATTTCCGAAGAACGACTTCTGGACTTGTAGCCAGGAACTCTGAACATCGGAGAATTAATGTTTCGAAGTTGTTTGATGTGTATATGTATATATATATATATATATATATGTACCGTCATTTCTGACACTGTACTCGTAGCCTACATACTTATTACTACTAGACAGTGGAAGCATTGTGACAACTCTCTCTCGGTGATAGTGACACTGTCCTTGTAGCCTACATACTTATTACTACTAGAAAGTGGAAGCATTGTGACAACTATCTCTCGGTGATAGTGACACTGTACTTGTAGCCTATATACTTATTACTAGTAGACAGTGGAAGTATTGTGACAACTTTCTCTCGGTGACAGTGACACTGTACTTGTAGCCTACACACTTATTACTACTAGAAAGTGGAAGCATTGTGACAACTATTTCTCGGTGATAGTGACACTGTACTCGTAGCCTACATACTTATTACTACTAGACAGTGGAAGCATTGTGACAACTATTTCTCGGTGATAGTGACACTGTCCTTGTAGCCTACACACTTATTACTTCTTGACAATGCAAGCGATGTAATATGTCTTTTTTTCGGTAATGATGTAATTTGATTTCACTGTATTGCAGGTTAAATTATACTTTCCTGTTGGCTGTAAATTAGATGCTTCAACAAGTAATAACATTAATTATTATATTCTATAATTAATATTAATTCAATAAGACATAGAAAGATACCATATTTTAAAACAGGCTTTATTCTCATTAATAAACCAATAATTGGAGATGCATAATTAAAATCAAGACTACAAGAAATGTATGTTGAATAAAGGCACTTTATTTCTTTATATATATAAAATCCCATATCATTAAATTTATCACAGTATCACTTAGACACCTCGTAGTTAGGTTTTATGTTTATAAAGTCACTAGTCTTGACAGTGAGTACAAAATGTTCTGGCTGTGCAGCGGACTACAGGTTTGTTCGACGACTCGTATCATTTCCACACAACTTGTCCACAACTGGTCGAACGTCAACTTCGGTCCGAAGACTGGATATGATGAAAAGAACTGAACAGGCGCATCTTTCCGCTCACCTGAAAACAATAAATTACAATATTATATTGAATGTTGTCAAATTAATCAATACTATAAATAACCCGCCTCGGTGGCGTAGTTGGCTAACGCGCTTGTCGTGTTGAAGCTCGACCGCTGAGGACGGGGAGATCGAGGTTCGAATCTTGGTCGTATGAACTTAGAGTGGGATTTTCCTAAATGGTTTTCCACTCTCTCTCTCTCTCTCCACGCAAATGCGGGTCCACTTCCTCTAATTCAACCTTCCCAATTCCTAATCCATTAGAGTAATTAGTACTTAAAGCGTATAAAACCCGAACGGGTAGTAAGACGCGGTGCTTGATATTATTATTAATACTATGATTTTATTCACCTCGTTTCACTATTCGTTTTAGTTATGCCGAAGGTGACCATTTTTTAGCACTTTTTTTTGTATATGCCTACATTTTTTAGTGTCATGTCTAAGGGTGGCTACAAAACATATTTTACAAAATTACCTGACTTTTCCAGGTTTTCCGGGCAACATTTTTAAATTTTACCTGAGTACTTTTTTTCCCAGTTTTAATGGTGGATGCTGACTTGTTTTATTTATTATTGATCACATATTAAAAAAAGTTTATATCTACCAAGCAAACAGTTTTATCAGTTATTTTTAAAAAAATATTATTTTATTTGGATATTATTAACTTTTGTTTTTGTGTAGTTGCGAAATTAATGGGATATCTTAGACATTTTTTAATTCCCTGACTTTTCCTTATTTTTAGTTAAATTCCCTGACATTTCCCTGTTTTTTTGTCAACAGAAAATTCCCTGACTTTTCCAGGTTTTCCCTGTCTGTAGCCACCATGTGTCTTACTACCTGTTCAGGTTATTCACATATGTAGGCCTACTAATCAAGTTAGTGAGCTAGGGATTATAAAAGTTGTAATTAGAAGAAGTTTACCCGCATTTGCGTGGCGGGAGAGTGGGGAAAACCTTCCTCAGTATACATGAACGAGATCAAAACACGATATCCCCATTTTCGGCAATCTAGTCTATTGCGAGAGTAACGCCTTAGACCATGTGGCCAGTGAGGTGGGTTCCCATAATGTTAAAACGGCTATAGACTACTTGAGTACAAATACTAATATAATTTGGAGAGAAGGTCAAATGGGACAAGATTATATTAACTATTTTCTTTGTTTTTGTGTCTCCTGTTAGCCGCTAAAGTGGATCTCACATGCTACTGTATACTCTATAGACTATATTAATAATTAATAATTACGTTAATGTGGTAAGGATGAGGAAGGTAACATTTTGAGGAAATGTACGCACATTTGCATTTGGTAAATAATCATTTAAGAAAAACTACCCTCAGTACAATATTGGATTTGAGGCCTTGACTTTCCGTCAATGCAAATCAAACTAAAATGAGCATGACATTTAGACCAAGTGCTCACCGGTGATGGTTTCTATAGTTGAATACTAATTTTAAAAAATCGTCCATGCCTTACGTGAGTCGGTAACGCACCTGCGTGATAAGGTACGAGTCCCGGGATCGATTTCTGGCACGGTTGATACTCAGTGCCGGATTAAGCTAGTGTGTGAACTCTAGCATTATATAAAATAAAGTGGCCCCACATTTATAAAAAAATGCATATAAATATTAAAATATATAAGTAATTTACATGAGCAGTAAAGTGATTCGATACTTTCATGATATTCAGCCAGTTAACCGTCAGTACATTACATTATTCAAAGGTGGTTCTAGCCTGACGTAGTTTTAACAGAAATAATAAGTATTTGCGTGTAATGAATAAAGTAGTGAAAAAAAAGAATTTTTCATTTTCACCAGACAAATTTTCAGTTTATTTATTTAATTTTTTTTTATTTTCTATTGGGGTCGCTTGAAAACGCGTGGCCCGTAGCAGATGCTACTTTTGCTAATGGGTTAATCCGGCACTGTTAAATCATACTTACGGGAATATTGAGACTTCTATTCAATTCATAGTGATGAATTGATTGCTGGGGGATTGTGTGTTGTACCATTCTAGAGCTGCTATGTTAGATTCTATATTATGTGCTGGTAATTATTATTTTCTTTTTTTGAGAAATCGGATGCTAAATGTCCCTAAGCTCACCATAAGAACCTCATTTGAAAAACTTAATCCCTACAAAATCAAATATTATGTAGGTGACCTGGTGGTAAGGTGTCGGATTTCTGTGTTGGGGGTCCGGGGTTCAATCCTCGGTCCCGGCACAGATTTATCTGATTACCAAACGCTTCCTTCACCTCTGACAAGACATCTTGTGAATGTGTGGAATGCCAGGCCTCCACCGTGGTTCGGATCCCACGTTAAACTGTAGGTCCTCCATTTCATCTCACAATCACTCTACCATTACACATTAGCGTAAGTGCGTACAATCCGAACGGGTAGTAAGACGCGGTAATAATAATAATAATAATAATAAATATTATGTATTATAACGCCAAATCTTGTGACGTGGAACGGTTCCGTTTGCCATCTGGTTTTAATTTTGACAGTAGTAAAATCACTATAGTAATATTTTATTAATATAGACTTCTTTACACCCGCTTCGGTGGCCGCATGGTCTGAGGCGCTACTCTTGCAGTAGACTAGACTGCCGATGACGGGAAAATCGAGGTGCGAATTTCGGTTGAGTGTACTGTGGGTGGTTTTTACAAGATAGTTTACCACTCTCCCTCCACACAAATGCGAGTACACTTCCTATAAACAAAACTTTCCTAGTACCTAAGACCATTAGCGTTGTTAGTACATAAGCGTATAACCCGAAAGGATAGTATTATTATTATTATTATTATTATTATTATTATTAGCACCGCGTCTTACTACCCGTTCGGGTTATACGCACTTACGCTAATGAGGGTGATTGTGAGATGAAATGGAAGACTTACAGTTTAACGTGGAATCCGAACCACGGTGGAGGCCTGGCATTCCCCACATTCACAAGATGTCTTGTCAGGAAAGGATAGTAAGACGCGGTGCTAGAATAACCTGCTTTACATGCTATTTACGTTATGTTTTAAAACGATGGATTAAATATCTAAGCTAATATAGTTGTTTAGTACAGTTATAGCTGCATCTATCATAATCTTTAAGTTGAAAAACGACATCTGGACACAAGACTTGAACTCGTGATACTAATTTTGGCTTAGATTGTCTTATTTTAAAATTCTTTTCTTATGACGATCCTGCTATATATTAATTTTTAGAGCACGTTTAGTTGAGTATAAGTTCTAATATTGATTTGAAAACACAATTTAAGTGAACTGAATGAAGAGGGCTAGTTTTAATGAGTTTATTTCATAATTTTTTCGAATATTTCATGGTGGGAACTAACAAATGTGCAAAATAAGGTATTTTATTGCTGGTGGTAGGGAACGATCCCCGGCCTATTGGATGGATCAAACTCGTTTAACAAGAACTTTTAACCCGCCTCGGTGAAGTAGTTGGCTAACGCGCTTGTCGTGGTGAGCTCGACTGTTGAGGATGGGGAGATCGAGGCTCGATTCTCGGTCGGGTGAACTGGGGAGGGGGCCTAAATGGTTTTCCACTCTCCCTCCACGCAAATACGGGTTCACTTCCTCTAATTCAACCTTCCCAATTCCTAATCCATTAGCGTAATTAGTACTTAAAGCGTATAACTCGAACGGGTAGTAAGACGCGGTGCTAAATAATAATAATAATAATAATAATAATTACAAAAACTCTTAACTGCGCTCCCCGCCTTGCAAGAATTGATAAAAAAAACTTGCATAATTATTGTGAAAGCATGATCTTTAATTTCCTTTGGATGAAAATTAAAATAATAGAATCATTAAAAAGCTCAAAATTGTATTAAAAAATTTACCCAAACATGTTCTCCTTATCATGGTAATTTGTTTGTTTGTTTGCTAGGTTTTATTTATTTTTACTTAACCATATATCTATAAACATGAATAAAAACTCGAGAAACATATAGGAACAAACAGTTGACACCAGCCCCGAGGGGCCCTCGACAACATACACGACATTGAACATATAACATAATTCAAATAGATATACAATGGAGCCCTATTATGGTGTATATATATATATAGGGATATTTTTGTAACGTAAATTACACGTCAATTATATATTGAAATCAGTATGAAATATCCCCAAACCATTTCCCATTTTTTATATATTTAATTTTCAATGTTTTTGCATATCTACTGAATCCGTAAGTTTCTGAAAAGAGTCAAAGATTAGGGGGGGAAATATTTGATTAGTATTCAAGAATAATAATGATAATAATACTAATAATACTAATAATAGTATATTCCTACCCATTTCTAGATAATATACTAAGCGAGGCAGACTAGACTGTTCCACCTCTTGAGTGTTTTTTTTACGGTCCAGACCCGTCGTGAGGACGGGAAGCGACGCTGCTGGCGCCTGGTGTGGGAACTAACAACTGTTCCCGCCCAGCTGCCACAGTCACTCACAAGGTTAGACCTATTTTATTTGGCAGAACAGTGGCGAGAACTGCGGCCGTGATAGGCAACACTAGATCCGGAATAATCGGACTAAGATGCGTTTTTTTATTAAGGGGTATGTAATGTGCAATTTACGAGCCCAGTGATTATAATAACACGCGACTTACAAACTACCTTAGCGATAGAGAAGACACAGCGTCCGCTCCACCTGTTGTTAAGTTCATCACTGAGGCAGGAATTGCTCACGCTGGAAATTCAACCCAGGACCCTTTTATCAGTAGAAAGACGTACTACCGACTTTGCTAAGGAGTGAACCAGGACTAAGATATTGTGATATTGTGAAAATCTGGTTTTATAATTATGTCTACTTAATTTTTAAATAACTCATCAAAGAGAACTGAACAGCAAACATTCCGCTTGTGCTGATAGTTATTATAGTTTATTTTTAACTTTCATGGTGGGATCAAAGGGTACGTGAACTAAGGCTAGGATTATTACTATTTTGCTTTCCTTGTATATATTTAGACATAATAAATATAATATTGCTTTAATAGATATGTATTTTCTATACGTGGTAGACTGAATATGTGTCACAGACCTCGCGTAATTTAATGACAGATTTTTCTCTTCATTTAAAATGTTTCTCACCTAATTCCGTTATGCTCATGACAGATAATTAATAATTGTTGAGGTCATAATGTAAAGAAAATCAAACTAAACGTATCTAGTGAAGCAATATTTTATTTACTGGCATAAAAAAATGTTTGCTATATATATATAAAATCAATGACCTTAACTGACGTTTCCCTTCATACCACCTTAACACGCCTGGGGCACGCGGACTAAACGTTAAACTGATATAATCTGGTTTGCGATGTTCGAATCTTAGGTGGGATTTTACCGAGGGTGTTTTCCCCTAAATGGTTTAGGGGTTTCTCACTATCCCCGCCAACGCGGGTATATTTTCTTTTGAAAAACACCTTTCTCGCCCCTACCCCGTTAGCGTATTGCTCTTAAAGGCTAGTAAAACGTGAAGTAAAAAAAAAAAACGCTTCAAGGATAAACCCAGAGGCGTAACTAGGCGGTAATGAGCCCATGGCAAAACTTTCAAGATGGGCCCCCTTCAAATAAAAGAAAGCCTCCCTCACCCCCAAAAAATAATCTTATGTGTAATTGAAGGTTATAATAAATTGTATTAACATTTTTATTGGAATTCATTTATAAATGTCATAGTACAGGTTTACATTTATTTAATTAAATTGCTACTGAAAAGTGGAAACTAACAGTATAATGTAAAAAAAAAAAAGACTATTGAGTAATTTTTTTTATTGAATAATAGGATTTTATGAAACAAAAACAACACTTTTATCTCTTATCAAATTAATTTTGGGTGGGCGAGCTTGCATGGAAGACCCCATTTTGGTCGCGGCATTTTGCCACCTATGCCACCCTATAGTTACGCCACTGGATGAGCCCCTGACCACTGTTATATCCATAGCTATGCTGAACTCGGGGGGGGGGGGGGG
>CABEEJ010000103.1:357373-392603 GCA_901482245.1 Timema douglasi
CCTATCCCTATCTTGAGCTAGTTCTATCAGTCCACCTCATTACATCTTATCTCTATCTTGAGCTAACTCTATCCAGTTCACCTCATTACACCCTATCCCTATCTTGAGCTAGTTCTATCAGTCCACCTCATTACATCTTATCTCTATCTTGAGCTAACTCTATCCAGTCCACCTCATTACACCCTATCCCTATCTGGAGATAGTTCTATCCAGTCTTCCCACAGATCTCTTTCCATCGGGTTTTTCAGTCAGTACCCTGAACAAGGTTCTAGATTCTCTCATTCGTGCTGAATGTCCTGCCCACCGTAATCTACGAGACTTGATTATCCTAGCAATGTCTTGTGATGAGTACACGGTATGTAACTCATCATCATGTAACCTCCACTACTCCACAACAGCTTCATCACATTTTAAACCAAATATCATAATAAGCACCTTGTTTTCAAACACTCAAAATTTTCATTTTGTTTGTTTGTATGGTTTTTATTTTTCCAATTAAACATATACATAAAGACATGAATAAAACATGAGAAACATAGACGGACAAACATTAACACCAGCCCCGAAGGGCTCTCGAAAACGAACACGACATAGGGATACGTACAATCACAACATGAATGGTATTGGCGCCCTTGCGGGTTGATAATTGCTTTCTATAGGTTAGGGGTGGGAAAATTATTCAAAAAACCCACCCCATCGCTCATAGCGGGTCGCCAGGACCATGACAAAACGTACAACGTACAAAGGAGAGGGACAGACGGAAAACAGTGGAAGGGAACAAGAAACGTCGGAAAACATAAAGATATGAAATAAAAAAATTGTTATAATAATGTTTCAGTTGAATAATGTCCTTATTAGGCTTTGGTTGTTTGACTAGAGAATGGCCAACCCACAATGACAAATTTTCATTTTGTCAAAACTTAAAAGAGACGTCATAAGTTTCAAAAAATGACCCCACTTTCAGAAAGACGCGACTGTACTTGTCTCAACCATAAAATGATCTCCGATGGGTTTTTTTTGTTTTTTTTGTTGATGTGACCTCTCGAGTGTAAGAGCCATCAGAGGGCGCCTAGTGGAAGTGGCCGACGTCCTGAAGAGGGTGGTTGAAAGCGGACACTGGCCGAGACAAAGTAGCGTGCCATAGAGGACGGATGAACGGTGGTAATGAATCACTTCTTTGTCCGGCTCCGCGGTGAGAGCTTCTCACGGTCCGACCATCCTCGTCTCCTCCGCCGCTCCCACTTAAAGACAGAGGGGAGCTCACACGATCCCGGGATCTAGGGCTTGAAGGTGTGGGACGAAAGTTTGGGAGGTACAAAAAAAAAAGATCTGAAGGGACACCCCAATGAAAATTTGGAGCATTAAATGTGTCCTAGGGCTGTTAGAAGATGTTGTTGGTTGTTTGAGGATGGGATGTACCCTTAGGACTTTCCCTTATGGAACTGAACAAATAAAAACTCGAAAGTTACGCTAGTAAAACCTAAATTACCAGCTAGTAGCTTGAGCTTCAACGCTAACGTATTTCAATGTCGGTCCGCTCACACCGCTACGGTTTGCTAACCGGCTTACGACACGTCCGTGATTGGTCATTGGAAAGTCAACATGCTAATCGCCGAGATCCATCAACTTGGAGTACCACTTTCGAATTTTTAAATATATATTTTTTCTATGCCAACGTTTCGTACTAGTTTGATATCGTTTTGTACCTTCACCCATTTTGAATAATAATCATCAAAATGGCCACTCCAATTAAGAAATGTTTACAATTTACATCTTTAGAATTTTGAACTTTTTTTTTTCGATGCCAACATTTAGTACTATTTTCTTATCGTTTTGATATCATAAACGAGAGGTCTTGCTTGGTCTCCCACCTATTTTGAGTAATAAGCATATCAAAATGGCCACTTCACATTAGGGGAGGACTATATCTTTAGAATTTTGAACTTATGTCAATGCCAACGTTTTGTACTAGTTCTGTAGAGCTTTGTAGCATACAGTTGAATTGCGTATAATCTCTCGACAGATTAATAAAGTCTAATTTAATTAATATATTACCTCAGAAGAGGATACAGATCATTTTCATAGGGGGGTTATAATTATAAATAACATAGTTACTTACAATGTTAATTCCTGTTTAAAGCCATTTAATAGTTTCCCCAGTCATATTTGATATTATGTATGTTTTAAACAGTAGTCTTCCTCTTACATTTTTTTAAAATCAGATAGTTTTTATAAACATTTAGAGTGGCCCCCCTTCAGCAATTATTTTTAAACTTTATCACTCTAGAAGCTATGAGTAGTCTTCGCTTTGATTTTTTTTTTTAAATAATAGATTCCATTATAGGCCTAAGCCATTTAAAGTGTTTTTCACCTAAAAATCTTTCAAATTTGAATGCCCCTTTAAGATATTTGGAATAATCCTCACTTTAATTTCTTACGATTATTGAGTGACCCTATTGTTATGATAATTCCTCAAGAGGTAAAAACTTTTTAAACATGGTACAAAACTACTACAAAATGTTGGCATCGAAAAAAATTAAAAATTCGAAAGTGGTACTCCGGCATTAACTTGTGAGTGGCCACTTTGATATGCTAACCACCCAAAATGGGTGAGGGTACAAAATATGTTGTGTTTGTGGTACAAAACTTTGGCATCGAAAAAAAATTCAAAATTCGTAAGTGGTACTCCAAGTTAATGGACCTTAGTCGCCGGGATACCCCAGTTACAAACACAATCCTCATGAATGAACAATCATCGAACATTGAATGTCAGTTAATGTTCAAAGTAGCTTTCTCTCGACATTCTGAACAATATTATACATTTTACATCGGTGTGTTGCAGTCCCTTTACCTGTAGTTTATATTATTTTCGGTGACCTGGCGGTCTAGGGGTAAGGTGTAAAAAAAATTAAAAAAATCATTTTTAGTTACAATAATCTTATGTTTGGTTTAATAAAGTGAACTAGTTAAAATCCTACGCGATTTTATTGTAAATAAATTCACTTTAGGTGCGGTGCGGATCGTGTAGCCATAGCTTTAGCCACTATGACAGTTCCTATGGCCAAACCTAATGTCGATTCAGAATTCTTGGAAGTCATGAATGCCTCCAAAACACGTACCACCCTTTAAACTCGCTTTATGATAATAATCTTCGGGTGGGTCTGGTAAGAATCTCGTATTACATTTGGTTTTCCCAAGCAAGTTCATTCAGGAAGTGATTAAAAAAAAAGCGTTCTCCTTCCAAGTAACGATCCATTGAAACACTTACAAGAACAGCGAACACCAACTGAACAAAATTACATTTATTTTAAAGCTTTCGTTGGAAAGTTATAGTATATTAAATATTAATCGTGCATTCACAATTTGGTTACTGTTTCATAAATAATATCCACAACTCACAAGGGGCAGTGTACTTTCAAAGATATGAAAGTAACTGTTCGATATGAATTCAAACGAAAGTGACTTATTTGTATACACTAGAACCTTAATCCGAGCTACAGTAGCCCCATGGCTTCTTTGGTGCTGACTGACAGATCACAGCTGACTTCTGACAATCAACATTTAGGTATATACCTAAATTTTGACTGTCAGAAGTGACAGCTGCTAAACACATGTTTTTTCAGATCATATGGTTCGGCGTAGGGATACATAATTTGGTCTGTTAACATTTCAAAGCTTTTACCTGTTATCTGTGAGCTGTCAGTCAGAACCAAAGAAGCCATGGGGCTACTGTAGTTAGGATCGTAGCTTGTTCGGGTTAGCGAAAATTCAGATTAAGTGGGAGAATACAGGGATACAGTATTTTCACCAATTTTAAATTATAATTGAATGAGTTTAATCAAATTTTCATTTATTTAACTGATGTTTAACACGTAATATGTACTGTAATTATTTTCAATTAAAGGAAAACACATAATTTTGACTACATGGTTTTCCACTCTCCCTCCACGCAAATGCGGGTTCACTTCCTCTAATCCAACCTTCCCAATTCCCAATCCATTAGCATAATTAGTACTTAAATCGTATAGCCCGAATGGGTAGTAAGACGCGGTGCTAAATAAAATAAAAATAAACATAAATTGTCGTTTCTTACAATTCTTTTGAGTTTGTTAGCTATATATAGCGCGTCTAAGCTATATCATTTGTAGGTCAGTTTGTGGGAAGATTAATCTGTACTAATGTACCGCGCCTCTGGGGACGCCCGAATGTACTAATCGTACTACATCCTTTCCTTGGAATCTCTTTACATGTCCCGATGTGATGTCGGTGATTGTATGAGGGCGTGGGACCAATGGAAGAAAACACACCCTAACTTAAACTTAATTAACCAAACTTTGGTGACAGTTGGGGTATTTCCTCTTTAGGGTAAAAAAATACCCACGGTACCAGTCGTAGATCGAACTTAGGACTCCTAATCTCGTAACCATTTGCACTGTTCACGACACTATGAATAATAATAATATTTAGTACCGCGTCTTACTACCCGTTCGGGTTATACGCTTTAAGTACTAATTACCCTAATGGATTAGGAATTGGGAAGGTTGAATTAGAGGAAGTGAACCCGCATTTGCGTGGAGGGAGAGTGGAAAACCATTTAGGAAAAACCACCCCCAGTTCACCCGAACGAGATTCGAACCTCGATCTCCCCGTCCTCAGCAGTCGAGCTCAACACGACAAGCACGTTGGCCAACTACGCCACCGAGGCGGGTGACACTATGATACCGGTTAAGTTGTCAACTAATAAAATATATTTTATTTGACTTTTTTTTTCCTCACCGTTTTTTGAAAAGTGTATTCGGATTATCCGAATTTTCGGACTACTGGGGTTCGATATTTTGGGGTTTTACTTTATTTATTTCATACACACACATACACACTCGTGTGTGTATATATATAAAACATACATATGTATGTGTATATATATATATATATATATATATATAACATACATATGTATATATATATATATACATACCGTGGTTAGATCTAATGGGATTTTACTGTATTTATTTAATTCACATACATATTTTGAATATATTGAGCGTCACCCTCACAATGGGCCGGCCTGATGAAGACGGGTAGATCGGGATTTGAATCCTGGTTAGCTGTATTGAGAGTGGTTTTTTCCTAAATGTTTTTTCCCTCTCATTCCACATAAATACAGGTAAACATCCTTTACCATGTAAAAGTCCAAATTCTCCACACATATTATAGGTTTAACCCGAATGGGATATTAAGACGCAGTGCTAATAAATAATTTTTTTTTAAAAGTTTGCATCCTATCATTTATTTAATCTTATTCTACATAAAATAAGATGAATGAAGTGTTTGTGACACTATGTACCGCGCAATGTAACCTCAATGACTGCTTCAAAGAAGAAGAAGTGGTCCGTCTCTCTTGCCAAGAGTATTAAAAAAAACCGTGATCATGAAGGAAGTCATCATAAAGTGTCTTGCTGAAATATAAATAGGTTTGTGTTTGTTTATAAACCATGGTGACACTTTCTTTCCAAAGACGCTCGATGAGTGACAAAATGGCTGTAGGAAAAAGTGGATGCATTTTTTTAAAGAAATAAATTATATAGAAATAGAAAAACCATAAGAATTAAGTGTATAATATCAATAAACTATAGGTGGAAGCCCAGTCTATACACTACGTAGTTACATATCACCTTAAATTCTCTTTAAAGTCTTTAAAATATTTAATTATATTTGATTTCACTGCGTATACTTAATCACGTGACATAGTACCAACTAATTAGAGCCCCTCTTTGGCGTAAGGACTAGAATATCGATGACGGGTAGATCGAGGTTCAAATCTCGGTCGAGTGTACTGAGGGTAGTTTTCCTAAATGGTTTTTCACTCTCCCTCTACGCAAATGTGGGTACACTTTCTCTAAATATAGCCTTCCTCAACCTTAAAACTATTACCGTAACTAGTAGGCCTATATAATCGCATTAGCCAAACGGGTAGTAAGACACGGTGCAAAAAAATAAAAAAGGGTAATATAATCCCATTTTCATATGAAGTGCCTTTTAGAAAATACAGACTTTTTTTGCTGTCAAAATATTTGAAATTTTACTATATTGTCAGGGTTATTTTATTGGTATGGATAATATCCATCAAAAGTAACAGCTGTATATTATATGACTCGACGTATGAACACATGAATTACCCTACATTGAGTAGCTTTTATAGCTATCAAATAAGAAGGACCTACTAATGAATACGGGACTGTATGATACTTTGTCCAATCAAGCTCAATGAAATAAAACACTTATTTAAAAAAAATCAGTAAACATAATAAACATTTCCACATTTTATTTTTCCACTTTTAAGAAAATATCAAAATAGCAATATACATATAAAACATAAAGTGTGTGTGTGTGTGAGTGAGTGTCCAGAAAAATATTAGCTACTTCTTGTTTTGGTATAAAGTTAAAATATTTTCAAGCCGGTAGAAAAAATACCTCAAAATTTCATAAAATACTGAAAATTTTGAGTTTCCAAATTGCTCCCGAAAAATGAAAGGGTCTAAATCTCCCAAATAGATACATTTTGTTGTTGTTGATATAGTATAAACTTTAAATTCGGCCAGATAGCCAAATAATGTCTAAACATAAGGATTTTCAAACAGTAATCTTAGGCTATGGGAAAGCTTGAAATTTATACAACTAATATAATAATATTTAGCACCGCGTCTTACTACCCGTTCGGGTTATACGCTTACAACTAATATAAATCACTCCTTTTCACTTTGGTAGAAAATGAAAATTTGGCATGAAAGTAAAGGAATCATATCTGAAAAACAAAGAATTATTCAAATTTCTTGATAAATTTTTCCCCCCTATTTATGAAACGGGCAGTTTCATTATTGTGGTGCAACATATATATACCTCCATATAAATACAATTTTCAGCAAAAACTCAAACTGCCCCCCACCCCACTAAAAATAATTCCGTACACGCCATTGGACTGATCCTTCTGGGAGCGGATGTCTCGACGCTGGCGACTGGTACTGAGCGAGGGGTTAGAAATGTACCCATCAATCTTCCCTCCCCTTGATCGCCTATCTTGGGGGGATGCCACGAGTATGGCTAGCATTGGTCCCTCGTCTCCCCTAATCACACCTGAACACACCTGAGAACACGCCCAGTATTCATCTTCCTGAACAGTCGTCTAGACTGCATCTCCGATTGGGTTATAGTCCAATTCGCTAAGAAGGGACCTTTTGGATGAATAACAATTATTATACATTATTTATTATTATTATTATTATTATTATTATTAGCACCGCATCTTACTACCCGTTCGGGTTGTACGCACTTACGCTAATGTGAAATGGTAGGATGATTGTGAGATGAAATGGAGGACCTACAGTTTAACGTGGAATCCAAACCACGGTGGAGGCCTGGCATTCCCCACATTCACAAGTTGTGATTAATTACACGTCTTGTCAGAGGTTAAGGAAGGGTTTGACAATCAGATAGATCTGTGCCGGGACCGAGGATTGAACCCCGGATCCTCAGCACAGGAGTCTGATACCTTACCCCTGGACCACCAGGTAATCGTGAAAGTAGATCTAATAACTTTCTAGTTGTCGAGTAAGTTTTGTTTCGACAGATTTTGATAATAATCATTGATAAACTCTTTTGAATGATCTATTTTGGTTTATTCAGAAATTATTATATTTAAATTTTGTTGCGAATCATCTTATTATACCAAACGGTAAGATTTGGGACTAGAAGAAGGCAAAAGTTTTTATTTGGCATATTTGGTTCAGATTCATGCCAAAACGTCTTATTTCACGCAAAGATTAAATTAAAAACTAATTCAACGACAAACGTATTTTTTAGTCACTTTGTCAAAGATTAGTCGCTAAACGACTGAAGATTAATAAAGATTAATTATTTTTGGAATGTTTTATTTGGGTCTATTCAGCTAACATTTGAGGTTAATCATCCTATTAAACCAAGAGGTACGATTTAGAATTAAAAGTCATCTTTAAAATATAATTTGGAGACAAAAGTTATCTTTTGAAAGATTTGTATAAGATTCATCGG
The DNA here is from genome assembly GCA_901482245.1 of Timema douglasi. Lineage (NCBI taxonomy): Eukaryota > Metazoa > Arthropoda > Insecta > Phasmatodea > Timematidae > Timema > Timema douglasi. The sequence continues at coordinate 365,438 of CABEEJ010000103.1, forward strand.
TAAACGCTTCTTTAATGTTTTCTTGTGGTCTAGCGGTCACTAACAATTTTTAGGATCTGATTTAAACTTATAAAATATCCCACGATTAACGATCGTTTCTCCACTCTACTTTTGATTCTTTTTTTAAAATCTATATTCTACTTCTTATATCTATTTCTTAGAATCAACCTTCCTCAAATAATTTTGTCACCATCCATCTAGAAAAAAAAACATAAAATAAATAAAATGTATATTTTCAAATATGAATTTAATTTTCTTTTGACATTACTGATTATGACACATCAAGGTTGTTTAGTTAGGTTTCATTTAAAATGTAAGGAAATATAGTATATCTACATTAGGAGTGTAGGTAAGTGAAGCTAGCAGAAGGCTCTTTATTTAAAACGTTGGATGGAAGTATTACTGACTTACTATTTAGAATCAGGAAAGTTCACTACCACACTTACAAATTAAGTCACCTATCTCTATCTTGAGCTAGTTCTATCCAGTCCACCTCATTACACTCTATCCCTATCTTCAGTTAGTTCTACCCAGTCCACATTATAACACCCTAAACCTATCTTGAGCTAGTTCTATCCAGTCCACCTCATTACACCCTATACCTATCTTGAGCTAGTTCTATCCAGTCCACCTCATTACACCCTATCCCTATCTTGAGCTAGTTCTATCAGTCCACCTCATTACATCTTATCTCTATCTTGAGCTAGTTCTATCCAGTCCACCTCATTACACCCTATACCTATCTTGAGCTAGTTCTATCCACTCCACCTCATTACACCCTAAACCTATCTTGAGCTAGTTCTATCCAGTCCACCTCATTACACCCTAAACCTATCTTCAGTTAGTTCTACCCAGTCCACATTATAACACCCTAAACCTATCTTGAGCTAGTTCTATCCAGTCCATCTCACTACACCCTATTTCTTTCAGGTCCATTCTAAAGTTATCCTTCCATTTGCGTGTAGGTCTTCCCATTGGGTTTGTCAGTCAATAACCTGAACAAGGTTCTAGAATCTCCCATTCGTTCTGCATACCCTGCCCACCGTAATCTACGAGACTTGATTTTCATAACACTGTCTTGTGATGAGTACAGGGTATGTGATTCGTCATTATGCAGCCTCCTCCACTCCCCAGTAGCCTCATCCCGTTTTGCACCAAATATCTACCTAAGGGCATTGTTTTCGAACACCCTAAATTTGTTTTCGTCATGTAAGGTAAAATACCATGTCTCACGCCCTTAGAGAACAGTCAGTAAAATTATTGTTTCGTATATTCTGAGTTTTACATTCCTGGACATCAACGAGATGTCAACAACTTACTGACAGAGTAATAGTATGCATTTCCCGACAGTATTCTTTTCCTAATTTTCAATATAATTTCGTTATTGTTAGTTAAAATTGTTCCTAACTATTTAAATTCAATTACGCTGTCAAATGATATTCTGTTCGCAGTAATCTCTAAATTATCGATCCCAATGTTTGTTCTCTGTGTGATCATATACTTGGTCTTTTCAGAGTTCACTTCTAAATCTATTTCCTTACTAACCGCTAAAAAGTTCTAAATTTCTTACAACAGCTTCTTACTACTGTCCAACAAAGTTACATCATATGTGTATCTTAAAAGCTGCATTGTACTGTTTAATGCAAATCCTGACCTATCCTCTTATATTACGCTATTAGCATACTCAAAGGCTCGATTTGAAAGTAATGGGGAAAGTGCATTTCCTTGTTTCTAGATATTATGTATTTCGAAAGTATCTGATAAGTAACCTGCCATGAGTATCAGTCAAACATACCTTAATTAGCTTGACAAGCTTTTAGGGTATTTCAAACTTGACTAAACTTGTACTATCGATATTTAAAAAATGCACAAGGACTCAAATACAATGTTTTTAATCGCACATTTGTCGGGATGAGAATATATTGTAGTCAATGAACCTTGTATCCTCTTCTTTTTTTGTGTGTGTAAAATATGCAATCCTGTTGATACACTGCAACTAGTGGAGCAGGTTGCGTTGGAAGGGGGCAGTTATTACTTCTGAAGCAGACATTCGTATATCAGTATTATTTGCATGTATACTTTTTAGTTTCCTTAGTTTGTAAAGTATGCGTTTGATTGATTTAGCCTTATTAGTCCAGTACAGAATTAAGTATTAAGGTGGTAAAACGGAATATCAAGCTGAAAATGTGTGAACTTATATAATTAGAATCATGGAATAATAAATAATCCGTTGAATCCCAAACAATCCCGGCCAGAATAAATCCACAGTTGGGGAAAAGAGGATGCCATATTGGATTTTTACTTTTTCGAGTCTAGTGGCTGAACAAAATAGGATAGAAAGATAAAATTTGCATAGAAATTCTAATTATATCATTGATGACACGAATAGTAAATATTATATTCATAACACATTTTTATCACACTGCACAGGCTGCTTACTATAGTAAGGTACCGAGAAGAAGACAAAAATTTGGTTAAGAAGCTGTTTTTTTATTATTAAGAGAGATGGGACCAAAAAATGTTTTTTAGACAAAAGTTGTGGAGGGATAAAAAATTACATAGAAATCCTCCTTAGTACATTGGTATAGTTGTAAATGAGAACCCTACATGGATACCACAATATGGAACAATACCACGCGTGCGAGGCAGCCTTACCAAACGTGGCCTGTTCCCAGCACTCTGTTTGGCGGTCAGTGAACACGTGCAAGTTTGGACGCGTTACTTAAAAAAAGAGGCAGGTGTTGCGGTTTTGTTTTCTTTATATTACAATACGTTTTCCGCTAGCTGTTCGGGTGTTCGGATTGTCGTGCGTGTTATTAATCTGTGTGTGATGTTATATTGAATACGTTACAATGGAATGTGAATTGTGTGTTATTTTCAAGAGTAAATTCAAAGAGGGTGAGGGTGACAAGTCTATTGATGTGAAAGCTGGTCTAGAAAATATTAGGAGAATTAATGTGCTGCAAAAAGATGGAATTTATAATCAATCTACTTGTAGGAAAAGAATCAGTGAAGCTGCATGAGAATCGTAGAAAGGATTACACTCGAAGGGTGAAAAAACACGTACCAGGAGGAAAAATATAGCTAGTATCTTAGAAAAGTGGATTAAAGCTATAACTACAAGACAAGAGTGTTTGCTTTGTGGGAAACTCGCGGTTGTTAATAAGAAGCAACCCAATCGAAAACTAGTAGACAGAGAGGCTACGACTTTGGAGTTAAAGAAGAACACAGCAGCGTTCTGCGCAAAACGAGCTGATGATTGGGGACAAATTGTTCTTTCAAGAATAAACTCTGTAATAGATATAGTTGCTGTTTGCTATCCTCTATTTAGTAGGCTTGGATCTGTACTCCCATGTACCAAAGGTGTGCAAACCAACACTGATGCACTAGATGCAACTAAATCAGAGGGATCCGCCAAATTTTGCGAGTACCTAGAAAGCCAAGAAGACTGTCAGCATTACTTGGACGATCTATTAGAATAATTAAAAAAGATTTCATCATATAATAAGAGCTACACAGGTAGAAGCATGAAAAAAATTTAGAAGATCACTACGGAGATTCTGTTGTTTTCTCTCCCTCAGGTGTAAAACAAGGTTGTCATTTGTTTCCGTGGTATTTCTTCTCGTATGGTGAATGATAAGTGGTACGGAGACCGTCTCAAAAGCCAAAGGCATGAAAGAAAGAGAATTGTTGAGGCAGCCGCAACTACTATCAGAGAGGACATTTGCTCAAGCTGGTACGATTGCGACACATACCTCAAAACCAAGGTGATGGCTGAGGGAGGATGCGAAATGATACAAGAAAATCTGCATAGCTTTCTTCGTGAAGTGATGAGGCCGAAAAGAGGAAAAGAATGCGCTCCCAGAAAACTAATTGCATTGCCAATTGGATCATTGCTGCAGCTAGACCGTTACAGGTTGGTATTGGTGTTTTACTGCACAGGAAAGATGGATCTCGCACCTTAATTGATATACTCACCAGTATCGGTGTCAGTGTAGGCTACAGGGAGATTATAAAGTATGAGTCATCTGCTACTGTGTTTGCGCCAGCAAGCGTGGGAGAAAGCGCATTTGTGCAGTTTGTTTTAAGCAACGCTGACCACAATGTATCCACAAAGGACGGGCTATGGGAGGTATCAAGTCTGTAACGCTAGCAACTCAAGTACATCCTGCACCTGTAATTCCTCGACCAATAGTATGTTTGACGACTACTGAAATAGGAGACTTTGGAACTTTGAAGATAATCCCATATAACTTTAAAAATAAATGTGGACTAAACTTGATTGCTTTTAAGGATGTTTCTTTAGTTAAAATTGATCCCATATAACTTTAAAAATAAATGTGGACTAAACTTGATTGCTTTTAAGGATGTTTCTTTAGTTAAAATTGATGGAGGGGACGCAGAAAAGGCCCGTTACCTTGACCTATTGTGGATAACAGGACCTCTATGCAGTTCCGATTCCTATCCTTCTTGGGGCGGATTCATGGAGGCGTCAATGGAGAATGATCCTTACCCCTATTCGACTTCAGCGGTGCTTCCTCTGCCCTTCGCTAACTTGGCTTCTACTAATCAGTCGACGATCTACACTTGTCTTAACTATGCCCCCGAGGAGTGTAAAAAGCTGAGCCAAAAGTTGTACGTGGTTACTTTCGACCAACCATTGTACAATAAAGCTCTGGATATTGTGTCTTTTGCATCTAAGGATAATCCTCTAAATCATATAGCGATTCGCCTAGGTAATTTCCACCTTTTAATGTCTTATTTGGGAGCTGTTGATTATCTCATGGAAAGTAGTGGCATTGAAAAATTATAGGAGCAAGTGCATGCCTAATCCAGGGCCATGCGAGCCCACTCCCTAACACAGCTGTCTATAGCTACAATTTTATTAGATACACTTTTAGAAGAAAATCTTATTGGTCCAAAAGAAATAGCTGACATACAGCAAAAATTTGAAGATCTGTTGTGTAATAAAACCTCAATTGCAAGTGCTGTGACATATCCTTAATTAGTTTCCATCATATCTCCACCAGAAAAAAGACTAAAAGAGGAATCTATTAATAGCCGCACTGCAGCACTGTGAACTCAATACTTAGAACAAGATCAAATAATGCGTATGTTCATAAGTGCAGAGAGAACTTATAATCAGTGCTTGCACTTGCATGCAGTACAGTATATGCTACCACATTTTCATACGGCGGATCATAATTCACTACGCCAAATCAGCCCATGTGTACCTTCAAAAGAGTATGCAGTTGAATGAACACGCGTCAACAATTATTGATATCGAGAGATTTGTTAATGAAGGTTATTTTACAATACACAGAACCAACAAGATTTGTAGTGGAACCTGGACCAACATGGTCATCGAGCAAGCGCTTATAAGATCACTGAAGGTTCAAGGAGGATTAACCCATGGGCGTGGTGTGACAACTCTCTCCTTGTCTCTCTGGGCGAATTCAATGCCTGCATAAATGCAAGTGACAGAATCAATAGAATAATTTTGTGACGTTTCCTCGGTAAATTCTGGTCAGCATGTGGAGCTGAAAGATTCTCGCCAGAGTCGGAATAATTCAGATAGAAAGATATTTATGAAATTGTTATGGTAGCACTCTTCATTTGAAGGCTCTCCCGGAATCCTGGTTTCATTGAGCAATGGTGTAATAGGGGATTCGTCTCTGAACTGTGATGTGGCTGTGAATGTAGGCAATGCCTCAATGAAAGCTACTGTTGGAAAATCATTCATACAGGCCCACTTTCAGCGCAAAAACAGAGTAAAGATTCTGGCAGCCATGAGCAGAACTGTAAAGATAGATGGACAGAATTTGGTAGCTAATCCTAATTAGCTTTTCCACCGTATTATTTATGTTGTGAGAACGGAAGAGGAACTCGAGCTATGCTTGAAATATGAACTTTCTCACCATCCCACCTGCTCTTTGCAATGACCTGATTATTCGAAAAGGAATTAAGTCTTCTCTTGCTGCTGTGCTCGAGAATAGTTATCCTTTGAGTGAAAGCTTACCAAAAAGTCCTATTTACGTCATAGCCGGTGGGGATTTGCTTCACAGAGTAGTTTGGCCAAAATAAGCTACTTCCTCTTAAATTTGTTGCTGGTACGTTTATTTCGTAACTAATGACTATGGCACTAATAGTAATATTGTATTCGATGGATACAATTCTGAACCCGGTACTAAAGATATTGAACGTATGAGACGATCAAAGAGCACACCAGTGGAGAGCGCTGTGAGTCTTACAACGATAGCAGCTACATTGCCGCAAGAATTCCCTTCGAATTCCCCAAACCAGTCGAGATTCATATATATCTTCTTTATGCTGAGCTCAGATCCTCAAGCATTCAAGTATTTCAAGAGCCCGCTGACGCAGACACCATGATCATTAACAGAGCCGTCAATACATCACGCGAGGGTTTACGATCAGTTGTGGTTGGAGAGGATACAGACTTAATTGTGTTGCTAATTTCTCTTGCAGACAATACCTTAGATGTCGGCTTGCTTGTTCCAGGTTAACAAACGCGCCAAAGAAAAATATTCAGTAGTCAGAACCTTTAGAAGGCTCTAGAAGATGTCACTAAACATATTATATTTATTTATGCAATGACAGGATGTGATACAATCTCTTCAATGTTCAGGAAAGGAAAACGGACTGCTTTCAATCTTTTGAAGAAGGATAAGAAACTCAGAGAAGAATTGCTTATTTTCAACGAAAGGACATCCTCTGCTGAACGTAATTGTTGTCTTCGTAATGGCCTCCCCTGGCATTAGTGGTGTAGAAGTGTGTAGCAACCGGAAAAAGACAACCGAAGTTGGGGAAGACAAAAGCGAGGACACAGTGGAAGATCCTGAAGAGAGGACCTCAGCAGGACGTCACCACCGAAGCACAACTATGACCACCGAGGGGCCTCCTACCCACCGAGCACGACGCTCTTGTTAAAGCATTCATTGGTTAGTAGTGCAGTTCTAAATTTTTATAACGTTATTCTGTATTTATGACGACCTTCAGTATAGAAAAACTTAACAATAAGCTACGTGTTATGCCCTGACTGTTGCCAACTAGAATTCGCTCGACCAGCCATTGACATAGTCGAATTTGTTTTCTTCGCTTCAGACACACTTCTCACACTCGATTACTTTCCTAAATATAAGTATTTATACTTTATTTTTAGTTATCTATAACTTTTATATGAAACATATTTATATTCCATCCTTTATAATAAAAAATGGCTTCGGAAAATATTTGTTTAGCTTTACACTAAGTATAGTGTAACATTAAACTGACTGTATATTAATGTAATTATATAAAATGCTCACACCTTCCTATGGTATCTTTGCCAACTTTATGAAATGCCCTTTTAAAAAAAATCAAAACAGCATCTATCTAGCTTCTTTTATATAGCCGCTAACATTTAAAAAGCAAAATTTCAAAATGGTGGCCTATTACCCGCCATAGCGGATTTAGCGCAACTGGAATTTTGTGGGACTCAATGGTTTTTTGTTCCATGATATAATTTGTATACACACACCAATTTTCAGCTTGATATTTCGTTTTCCCCTCATATTGCTTAATAATGAGTATTTGTACTGGACTATATGCATTCATTACGAGTTTTTGTATAAATACTTAGGTAATAATTTTGTAAATTTGAAGTGATATTTTTTTTTTTAGAATCTTTAGGTCATTTTAGAGGTAAATTTTTTTAATCACTTTTAGAACAGCATAGTTCAGGCCTTGCTCATAATCACTAATGACATTCATTCTGTATAGAGGGAAAGAAACAGAGGAAAGAATAAATCAAGACGGACGATGTGATGTTTTTCTTATCTTGAAGCCCCTATCCCCCCCAGGTAGCAACCATCTTGCAATGGCCCAAACGAATACTTACAGCATTGCTGGGGGAACCTTATTTGTTATTTGAGTATGGGGAGAGGTGGAAGTTTGCAAAAAAAAAAAAAGAAAGAGGTGGCCACAGACCTTGTCGCAACACATTTATGAAAATTGGATGCCCCCAGGATCTATCTAGACTGATCCTCCTTCGGCAAATTAAAAAAAAATAGGATTGTAGTTTGATGCAAGACTGACTTTCATTTGAGAATATCAGAGAAGAGTGAAATAAATCGAGAGGGAATCAAATTTATTATTCCGGGAAGGGGGGAGAGGAAATGTCCCCGTTCCCCCTGGTTCCTCCACTTCTGAATGAAAGCATGGCCAGTGTATGAAGCCTACGTCTGTCCCGGGAAAGGAGCGTGTTTTCATGCTACTGTCACCACTGTTGTGTGTTTCATAACACGTCCTGCTCTGTGTGTGAATGTTTACCGGACTGACGTCCCAACACATCCCGACGGTTTGATTACCTCCTCGCCATCCCCACAACCCCCCTCTTTCTTTACACGATCATGGACCACTTTTTGTGAGCATTGCTGCACTTTATTTCACTCGCGTCTCCAGGAAGCCAAGGATGAAATCATTTCCTCAAATAGAGGAAGGGGGGGACGACGCTCTAAACGGCAACTTTACTCACTTCACTTTTATTCCACGAGTAGCCATTACATGATAGTAAAAAAAAACTGAAGGAAACTAATCCAGAGCCAAGAACGAAAATCCTGATTTTCTAATTTATAACCTGAAGTAAGCCCTAAAAATTATTCTGATAAGATTTAGCTGTTGCATTTTTTCACCATGTCTTAGTATTCGTTCGGGCTATACGCGTACATTTTACGATAATGGTGTAAGATATGAGGAGGGTAGGGTTTTAGATGTAATATAACAACATTTACGTAGAGGGAGAATGGAATACCATTTAGGAAAACCTTCCCCCCGGTAGATCCACCCACCAGTCAAACCTCAAACTCTCCATCAATGACAATCTAGATTATGAACTTGACAATTAAACCACGTTCCCTAATTTTAGTTACATTACTTGAGTAAGTGTTTATAGTCTTTGATTTATAATCTAATGGGAACATTAATTTAAACCCCAGAAATCCTAAGGGAGGAAATGGGTTTTCAAGTCCACACGTCAATCCAACAATCATCGTATCGCCACACTCAATTTTTAGAGGAAAATAGAAGTAGGTTTATTGCTGAAATACAAAATGAAAACGTAATATATTTATAAGAAAGTGTACATTTTGTTTAGCACCTCTTACAAAAACGTTATTTTTGTTACTGGCCCATATTTCAGATGGAAAATTCCCAGCCTTGACTACATAATTATCGAAGACATAGTCTGTGGCGAGTTGGTGGATAAAGAGTGGGATATAAACAATATACCTGTGGCAAGTTTAGGTGTCCCTATAATCTCCTATAATATGTTTTAGCACCGCATCCTACTACACCTTCGAATTATACGCTTATGTACTAATTACGCTAGTAATTTTAGGGATTAGGAAAGCTATAATTATAGGAAGTTGCGTGGAAAGAGAGAGAGAGTGAGTGAAAAACATTTTTTTGAAAAATCCCCCTTAGTACACCCGACCGATCCAGGGCCAGCTCGTGACCTTTTGCCACAAATTATATCAAAAGCCTCTTTCCTTTATTTTGATTAGTTACGAAAACAAACGGAAAAGAAAAAAGCTCAACCAGATTTTAAGTTGTTTTTATGTTAATTTTTCAACAACAAACTTTTGCAAATAAAAACTATCGCTAAGAAATTGGACAGATTTAAAATCTTTACAATTCAAAATCTAATTTTAAAGCTATAAATTCCAATGGGTAATAGATAAATTAGAAACAAAAAATACACTATCTCATTTTTACCACCCTATGAAACTGCCTACCCCCCAACCCCTTTTTTCTAGAGCCGGCCCTGGGTAGCTCCTAAAACCATGTGGCCAATGAAGCTGGCAAATTAGTGTGTTAATAATATAGAATATTGAAGAACCCCCGGTGAAATTTCCTAATTAAAAACTATATTTACTTAAATAAGCTCAAAATTTGTTTACTGTTCGAGAATTGTAGAAGCCTAAAGATTGATTTACACAATAACCTAAAAAAAAAAACCCACTAGAGTGAAGCAGCAATTCACACGTCAGCAGAACAATTTGATCGGTTCTCCCAAGCAGATTTTATGGAGGAGCGCGGACAGATCTGAGATTGTTTCTAACAGCGCAGAGCGACCAACACGGTTCACGTTGATTTCTTGTGAATGGTTTAGTGGTCGTCACTTGACCACATTTTAGAACATTACCTACTTGTGACTTCACAGCAGGTGGAGATAGGACTTTCCATGCCAATGAATTTACATTTTATTCAGCTAGTTCTAAATAAATAACGTTGAAACAAAAACCACAAATTATTAAATAATTCTAAAATAGTCCTAAACTGTCACTTTTTTTTTGCTATCTCAAAGTATTTTTTTGTAAACGCATTTTATTTTAATGCTCTACAAATTAAGAAATGTGGCTTGGTTACGAAAATTTATTGTAAGAGTCTTCCTGACTGGATGTAAATTAAAAAATAAAAGTTCGTGGAAGCTTATGTCTATCTAGAATATGAAACAAGGAAAAGGTGATTTTAAAAAGCATGTCAAATAGCAAATATTAGTGACTGTGTAAACTCCTCAAAGGAAGATGGGAAGTGACATCAGAGACCTCGAGGGGTGAACTGCTCATTTCCCCCCTCTCTTTCTATATCGTATATAGGTCCTCGCACACCGGCATAGTATCGTATACGTACGGTGCGTGGTTTTCCACACAGCTTTGAAAGTGGAAAGACACGTACGATACTGTCCCACTACACACTCTCAAACACTCCTCTCACACATCAGTAAGTTTTCTCAGCCATTGAGGAATCATTTCGACAGTTAACCAACTAATTTCAAGTATCTGCTAAGGCTGAAATATTTATCTTGGTCTCTAAGTATGAGAGAAGAGTATTAGAATGCGAGTACAACTATTACCCTGGACATTTTCACTTTTACCCTCAACAAGCATTGCAACCCCATAGATACCCACGATACCTCTACCTCATCAAAATGTTCCTCAGTCCCTCCCTCAACAATAACTGTATCCTCTTGCTCCCCATCATCAACTTTACATGCCTCCTCAATCAGCTCTTAATGTTCCTCAACAGTCACCGCCTCCCACTGCATTCAACCTTCAGCCTCCTACGCTTCCTCCTCATGATGTTCCTCAACAGCCACCACCTCCCCCTGCATTCAACCTTCAAACTCCTATGCTTCCTCCTCATGATGTTCCTCAACAGCCACCGCCTCCCACTGCATTCAACCTACAGCCTCCTATGCTTCCTCCTCATGATGTTCCTCAACAGCCACCACCTCCCCCTGCATTCAACCTTCAGCCTCCTATTCTTCCTCCTCATGATGTTCCTCAACAGCCACCGCCTCCCACTGCATTCAACCTACAGCCTCCTATGCTTCCTCCTCATGATGTTCCTCAACAGCCACCACCTCCCCCTGCATTCAACCTTCAGCCTCCTATGCTTCCTCCTCATGATGTTCCTCAACAGCCACCACCTCCCACTGCATTCAACCTTCAGCCTCCTATGCTTCCTCCTCATGATGTTCCTCAACAGCCACCGCCTCCCACTGCATTCAACCTTCAGCCTCCTATGCTTCCTCCTCATGATGTTCCTCAACAGCCACCACCTCCCACTGCATTCAACCTTCAGCCTCCTATGCTTCCTCCTCATGATGTTCCTCAACAGCCACCGCCTCCCACTGCATTCAACCTTCAGCCTCCTATGCTTCCTCCTCATGATGTTCCTCAACAGCCACCACCTCCCACTGCATTCAACCTTCAGCCTCCTATGCTTCCTCCTCATGATGTTCCTCAACAGCCACCGCCTCCCACTGCATTCAACCTACAGCCTCCTATGCTTCCTCCTCATGATGTTCCTCAACAGCCACCACCTCCCACTGCATTCAACCTTCAGCCTCCTATGCTTCCTCCTCATGATGTTCCTCAACAGCCACCGCCTCCCACTGCATTCAACCTTCAGCCTCCTATGCTTCCTCCTCATGATGTTCCTCAACAGCCACCACCTCCCACTGCATTCAACCTTCAGCCTCCTATGCTTCCTCCTCATGATGTTCCTCAACAGCCACCGCCTCCCACTGCATTCAACCTACAGCCTCCTATGCTTCCTCCTCATGATGTTCCTCAACAGCCACCACCTCCCACTGCACATTCAACCTTCAGCCTCCTATGCTTCCTTCTCATGATGTTCCTCAACAGCCACCGCCTCCCACTGCATTCAACCTTCAGCCTCCTATGCTTCCTTCTCATGGTATTCCTCAACAGCAAATGCGCTAACCTCTTAAGTGTACGTAACATTTTTATCGCCGTGGCTCCAATCCTCAAACAGTATAAAAATTACTCTCCAAACATTTCTTTTCTTATTGATTTCGTGTATCATAGCAGCTACCACAATGTCCTCATCAGAGGAAGAAGACTCATTATAAGTAACAGAACAATAACACACTCGCTTATTTTAAACTGCGCTGCTCTCAGGAGAATTGTAGGGTGTGGTGGGGGAAACCAGCTCTTTGGGCATACGTCGTATCTACGATCTCGGTGTGCGGGATCATCGCGGCAATGCGATACCATACTGCTACTATACCGGCGTGCGAGGACCTAAGTGTGATAGTGCTTACTTAGACTGCTTAGGTGCGTTAAGTTAGGATTCAACCCGCTTTTCAAAATAGCTATGAAATCTCCACGTAGGCAATGTCGTTTGGCTATTCTCTTGCTTACAGCGAACGCATCAATCCCCAGTAATATAATATTATTATGATATACTGTACCTGAGTTAGTGTGCGCGACCCGACTAGACGTGGCCTCCTCCGTTCCAGTCGCCCTCCATTCTCCAAACACTGAAGGCGTAGCTGAGTCTCTCGTGAGCCATGTAGTGGCACGATGACGTCACGGCAAGTCTCGATCCAGGGCTGCTAGGGCCGGTATTGCCTTCAGAGCCTGGTACACACGGACATACGGTATAATAACCGACAGGGACCTAGTAGGATTTGTTCTGTCTTACTCTAGTCATGCCATCATGGATATTATCATATATAATATGAAATATATATTTTATTTTAAACATAGACCTGTAATATTTTTAGCATTTAATATAGGAAAAATATATATTATATTAATATGTATAGGCCTATATATTTATATGATATATATTATATAAAATATAAGTTATAGTGTGTATAATATATATAAAATATATTATAGGGCCTATATAATAAATATAGTATACATTATTTAAAGGGTATAACATATCATAGAGATTGGAAATTATAAAAATAATACTGTTGTGAAATTAATGCTATTACTCGGTCAGTAAGTGGTTGACATCTTGCATGCTGTCAAGGAATGTATAACTCAGAATATACAAAACAATAATTTTACCGGAAGTTCTCTATGGGTGGGAAAAATTGGTCTCTTACATTACATGACGAAAACAAATTTAGGGTTTTCGAAAACTTTGTAATAAGGAAGATATTTTTTTGTCCAAGAAGAGATTAGGCTACTTGAGAGTGGAGGAGGTTACATAATGATGTACTCATCACAAGACATTGTTAGGATAATTAAGTCTCATAAATTACGGTGGGTAGGACATGAACCGCGGATGTAAAATACAAGAGCCTTGTTCAGGGTATTGACTGACAAACCAAATGGGAAGACATAGACGCAGATGGGAGGATAGTATAAGAAAAGACCTGAAGTAGATAGAATGTAATGAGGTGGACTGGATAGAACTAGCTCAAGATAGGGATAGGGTGTAATGAGGTGGCCTGGATAGAACTAGCTCTAGATGGGGATAGGGTGTAATGAGGTGGACTGGATAGAACTAGCTCAAGATAGGGATAGGGTGTAATGAGGTGGACTGGATAGAGCTATCTCAAGATAGGGATAGGGTGTTAAGAGGTAGACTGGATAGAACTAGCTCAAGTTAAGGATAGGGTCTAATGAGGTGGACTGGATAGAACTAGCTCAAGATAGGGATAGGGTGTAATGAGGTGGACTGGGTAGAACTAACTCAAGATAGGGATAGGGTGTAATGAGGTGGACTGGATAGAACTATCTCAAGTTAGTGATAGGTTGTAATGAGGTGGACTGGATAGAACTAGATCAAGATAGAGATAGGTGCCATGCAGCAATTAACTTTTAAGTTCCTAATGCCATAGAGTAAGTAAGCACATTATACATATAATATTATATTATATCTATATTATTATCATTTTTGTGCATATTTAGCTTCAAATTCAAAACTACAAACTTTATAATACCACTGAAAACTTAGTATTTTTACTTATTTTTTTCACCGCGTCTTTGTACTTATTATGCTTATACTCTTACATTAGTTACATTGATGGAGTAGGGTTCAGAAAGATAGAATTTCAAAGGAAATATGACCGCATTTACATAGAGGGTGTGAAATTATTTACGGAAAACCACCCTCAGCACACTCGACTGTGATTCGAACCCCGGTCTCCTTATCACCGACAAGCCAGCCCTAGCACGAGAGTGAAGCGTTGCCAACGATGTGGTTGAAACTTAATAATAGTTATCGGTGTGTTAAAAAACAGCTGGTAGTTTTTTTTGCCCCCCAAAGAGAAGAATAATGCTCACCGACACTCAAATTGATCGACCACTGAAATAAGAACGCACAGAAGGAAGCAAGGATGTGTGAATAAGCTAAATAATAATTTAAATTTTCTAGCGAACGTGTAATAAAACGTCGCGACGACGGTAATAAATATCTTGCTGTGACGTTATACTTCGTGTTTATGATATTTTAGTCACGGTTATAAATAAGCGAAAATAAATTATTCCGAATAGTTCTAATCATTATATTAGAAGCTAATAAAACGCAACTTTATGACAATATTGCCAACTAAATAAATATGGTATTTATGAATGGTTTCCATGTACTTAACGGGCATTTTTTTTAACACATATTTTGTAAAATTTTAATTTTTTCGAGCTATTTAACGTGCAGGCTCTGAACCGATTGATTATAATACCAGAATACAACTTATAAACTAGCTTAAATCTAGAAAAGACACAACACCCAGTCCCCAGCCGTTAATTCAACTAACTTAAATCTAGAGAAGATACAACATCCAGTCCCCGGCCGTTAATTCATCACTGTGAAACGGGAAACTCACATTTCACCTATGATAACTTTTTCGGCTATTCCAGGAATCGAAACCGGGACCCTTAGTTTATTTTCCTAGAGATATTTAACATTTTACCCAAAAAACTAAACGTTGTAACAGACACAGCACCTCGTCCCCCGGCCATTAATTTATTAATATGATCAAGGAATTTGCCGAAAGTTGTATTTTTTGTTGGTAACGAGAATCGAACACGAAATTCCTATCTCAGAATAAAGATACATCATATTAATAATAAAAATAATTTTATTTATGTGCTTCAAAAAAAGTGAAAAATGACAAATTCGACGCTGAGTGGTAGACCAAAGCCAAATGTCAAGCGTTCGATTCCCGTGTTCAGGTTATTTTTCCCTTAAATGAGCTTGATTCAGCTATCAGAACTGATCCTGTGGATAGCCATCATGTATCCGTTTGTGATACACATGAGTTAATAATTGTTAATGTCCCTTTATCAAAAGTATTTTTATCAATATTTCCGCTTATTCTTGGTGTACACAGTGCCAATTCTTAAGGTCTGAAATTTGGTTGTTACGAAAAAGAAATATGGTGTAGGCATAAATGCCGAGCAAAGCTAATTAGTGAAAGCTAAACAGTAAACGAAACTACTTAGTGGTAGAGCTAACCAGTAAACGAGGCTACTTAGTGGTAGACCTAACCAGTAGAGAAAGCTACTTAGTAATAGACCTATACAGCAAACGTAGCTACTTAGTTGTAGATTAAGTCAAGCTAATTAGAATCCCACTGCCTAATAAAGCAAAGGAGAGCCTGATTTCCAACACCACGCATCACGGCTCCAAATTGTGGGCCACTTCAAATGATTTATCAAAGAGGTTAAAACCTAAGACTAACATCACGTCCTATATTTAAAGACTGTTTACACCTCCTCTTCAAATAAGAAAAGACAGTGGAGTGATGCACATGGCTAGAAGGTATGTCTTGCAGCCACCTAATGAAGCAAGCAACTTTCCACTCACCCACGCACCAACACAACAAACAAAAAAACTTCAGAAAACATTTCAACAAGAGAAGACAAATCGTCGATCTCCCAATTATTTTAACAATATTTTATATGTAATAGAGTATAGAGCAGAGTTCTGTCGTTCAGAGTTAATGTATAGGTCCCTCCCCCCCTTCTCCGTGTTGGAATGATGCCGAGAAAGTTACTTGGCAAGATGCACGTAACTCAACCCTTCCAAACACCGGCAGATGGAAAGTTTGAGAAATTGGATTGAATTGCTCAGAGGTCTTTTCTTGTTTACACGTCTCTTAATGTACGTCGGTTTGTAGATCCATACCTTGAGGCAACAAAATGAGCTTCATTTGGTCGGTTTTATAAATGTCAGCTTCGTTTTATTTACAAAATATATCGCTTCAAAACAGTTGTGTCAAACTCGAGACCCCACGGTCAACATGCGGGCCAGATCCACGATTGTGTGCAGCCCGCGGACTTTGAACCTAAAACACATTTGGACACTTTTTCCAGAAACTTTGTTTGCAAACATATGTTAATGATGAGGTTCTGGTTTCTATTTTTGTTGTGATTTTCAAAAAATGTTTGTGATAGGTTTATACTTATTTCAAAACTACTGAAACCAAAATTCCGTGTTTACTTTGCGTTTACTAAAGATTAAACCAGGTTTATTGTAATCCATTTCAAATGGGTTTTAAGAAACAATGTTTACATTGTGGCTTATGCTAAGCAATTGGGCTTAGCAAGCTACAAGAAGAAGAAGAAGAGGAAATCTCCCAAATGAACAAATGAATCTCTACAATATCAAAATATCAGTTCCACCAAATATACATTATCACTTCAACTTGCCTTGCTCTCCAAATAATTTGATCTGGCCTATTTTTCAATAAAGATCGTAGCGATATCACGGACTGCTTCAACTACGATCACTACACTGATATTTCTTCAGATCGGTGTCGGCAAGCACGTGAATGCACGTCTAAGGCACATGCGTATTCCTTAAAATACATTTAGAGGGTTTTAAATAACTTTGCTGCACTATCCACTTATATACAGCATTTACTTAATCGAATTTAAAAAAAAATCGATTTTTTGTTCTTTAATCGTAACTTTTCTAAAGAATTTCCTCTTTTCAGTAATATATAAAAAAACAGCATTTTTTTAAATTCATAATAGCTTGCACCCAAGTTTAGGCTAGTTACGCGCGACGACCAGAGCCTAAATACTAGTCTTACTTCATATAGTACAGAAAAGTATTTTGTACGAGAATTCTACTTTTACAGTTGGCTAACATGTCTGTTTATTTACCAGCATTTTCATCTGTTTCTTTTTATTTGGTGTGTTTATCTTCCACTGGTTATGTTTACTGTGTTAAATGACGTAGTGTGACAATACATTAATGTTATTTTTTATCTTATTTATTTGTGGGATATTTTCAGGCTTGAACATGAAAGTTAACATCGTAAACCGAGAAACCTGCCCTATGTGCCACGAGGATTTAAGTTGTGCTTCAAACATTGTACAAGTTCGTCAGAAGGGAACTTAAGGAATCAACAAAGCAAGTTTGGAAAGAGGAGATGGGTTGTTTGTTTCAACGGGAGAAAAAGTACACTCAAAATGCAGACAGCAGTTCATCAATCCGAAAGACATTAAAAGCAAAAAAGGGACAAAAGCTGAGCCACCAAATAAAAGTGCCAGAGTATCCGAAGGTCCTTTCAACAGTCAAACAGATTGTCTCTTCTGCGGTATTACAGTTACACCATGAAGTGCTGGTGTAAGTTATATAAAGACAGAAGTATTCGTGAACACTATTATTGAGTGTTGTAATAGTCGTTTAGATTAATGACGGATACGATGAAAGGAAGAATATAATTATGGACATGACCTGCACGCCACTGACTGTTTTTACCATCACTCTTGTAGCAGTAATTTTCGTCCTGGTCTTTGCATACCACTAAAGTTCCAGAATTAACAAGAGGAGAAGCGCAGTAAGTCTGACCGACCCATAAACGAAGATCAAGAGCAATCATTCTTGAAAGTTTGCTTTTACCTAGAAAATAATGACGATGAATAACTGACAATTTTACACTTACAAGAAAAAATTAAGGAATTTCTGGAAAGAGAAGATTCACAACCATTTGGGAAAGAGAAGATTCACAACCATTTGGAAGGAATTATATCAAAGAAAAGTTAAAACAACGGTATGACAAAAATATTTATTCTCCTGAAGGAGAACGTATCCATGGTATTGTGACGATGAGGGAAAATACAAAAAAAAAAAAACGTTCTCAGATCTTACTTCAGCACTCTTGCAGAGGATGAAGAGTCACAGAAAAAGTCTATCATTGAAACAGCAGCCTGTCTTATTAAAAGTGATATAAAGTCCACCATCCCATCTCTTACAGATCAGTATCCAAGTGAAAAATTTCTGAAGCTAGAATCCACCCTTTTTTTCATACCTGATTCCTTGCTGAGATGGTTAAATAGTGTTTTTGTAGTTAAAAATACAAATCGAAAGGTGGCTGGAATAGGTCACGCATTATTCAGGCAGCTCGACCACGCGCTGTTGTTACTCCCTTACAACTTGGCCTTGCAGTGCAGGTCGATCACTTATATCGATCACAATTCCTTGTGGATACGCTGCATGCGCTGGGATTTAGTTCTTCCTATAAAGAAGCTCTGCGTTTTGAAAAGAACGTAGCTGATTCAGTTACTCCAGATGTGTTAACAGCTCATATCAATATGCCACACATGACAATTCTTTCCGCTGCGGACAATGTCGACCACAATATCCTTACAGTTGATGGCAGAGGGACCTTCCACGGGATGGGGATCCTAGCTGCTCTCACACCATGACAAAAGACAAATCGGGTCATTCCGAGAAGAAACGTAACTAATCAGGACTTGACAGTGAAGAGTAAAATTTCAATCATAGAATATCGCTGTGCGAAACATGTTCGCGGCACTGCTGTCTTCAAAGATTTCCCACCATTTGGCAACTGTGTACAATTAGTGTACTTTGGGATCTCTCGCTAAACTTCAAACAAGAAATGTCTAGGGCGGCAGAGAACTATGCATATTATTCGCCAAGGATTACAACATCCAGGTCAATCATCGATTGTTTTCTTACCTATGATAGACTTGTACTATTGGGACAAGATTGCATTTTGTCTGCACTGGACTTCATTTGTAATCTCGCTGTGAACCACCATGCCCCACCTATTGTTACGTTTTACCAACCTTTGTATTGGAAATCTACAGAAATCATTACAGATGCACCACAGGGTAGCCACTTAAAAAACATCGTATTTACGCTTGGATGTTTTCACACATTTATGAATCTGCTCGGTGCAATCAGCAAACTAATGGAAGGAA
This sequence comes from Timema douglasi, assembly GCA_901482245.1. Lineage (NCBI taxonomy): Eukaryota > Metazoa > Arthropoda > Insecta > Phasmatodea > Timematidae > Timema > Timema douglasi. The sequence goes on from CABEEJ010000103.1 coordinate 384,943, forward strand.
AAGGACTTCGGAACATCATGGAAGTTATCTACGGTGAAAACACTGTCCAGCACATGATAGTCGGTAAATAAGTATAGAGAGCTTTTAGTGGACATCTCTTGATAGACAGATGTCTCATTCACCTAATTGTCTCAGATCTACAGGAGAATAGCACACAATTTGTGTCACTAGTGAATGAAGTTGAAAAATTATATTCATAATTGAGATTGAAACAAATCTCGGTCGAAAGTGCCATAGAGTTAAATACACTGATCTAAATAAAAAAAACGGTATTTCCATAAAAAAAAGGCAGAGTTTGGCCACAGGTCAAAAGCAAGTCTGCTTTGGACAAACTATCAGAGAATGCTGTAGACAGTTCATTCCCGGAAGCCTTGTTTGAGGCCAAATAAATCTTTCGTAAAAGTGACAAAGTTCAACTGGCTCATGCGATTGAGGAGTGTACTATCAAGGAATCCAAAAAAAGCTGTCATGGATCCAATCCCACCAACTTAACATTATGTGTTAGATGGTGGACCCCTTATTAATCACTTGCCATGGAAAAAGAACGACAGTTATGGTGCCATTTCACGATCATGCACAGAATTTACCATAAAACACTATGGGAAAGCAACTGTTTTTATTAACGGTTACAAAGCTGATCCTTCCATCAAAGAATTATATGCATCAGCAACGTGGGCAAATCACCTACTCGACCATTAGCTTAAGTGCAGGAAAAGTGTTTGTGGGAAGAAAATATGATTTTCTCTCTACACCATGCAACAAACAGACACTTATTCATCTGGTGACACGAGAAATGCGGAAAAGGAGCTGCAGTGTTATCAATGCGTCAGGAGATGTAGACGTGGACATCGTCAAGGCAGCTGTCATGTCATCAGAACAACATCCAACGACGTTGTTAGGGGAGGATACAGATTTACTCATCTTTCTCCTCTAATATGTACAACTAAACAATAGAGGCCTATATTTTCGTTCGAACGAGTCCACACTTCATAAAGTATATGACATCAGGGAAATGAAACGAGTTTTGGGTAGTAATGTGTGTTCGCAACTGTTGTTCATTTATGCTTACACATGATGGGATTCAACTTCGCGCTTATTTGGTGTAGGCAAGAAGTCAGCATTCCAAAAACGTATTAGCAGTGAACAAACGATTCAGAACTGTGCAAATGTGTTTCTGCTCCCACATCAAACAAAATCTGTTATAGAGGGGCTAGAAAGCAAGGTAATGGCAGTCTTGTTTAGGGGCAGAAAAACTGATTCCCTTAACTCTTTACGTTACCAACTCTTCAGTAAAAAATATTGTTTCTGCCAAGTAATTCTTCACTCCAGAGCTCCTTCCTCCTACCAAGTCCTCGACAAAATACCACAGCTTTAGAGTATATCACAAAATCATGATTTGGATCAGAAAGAACAGGGATATGAATGCGGTCGATTGAGGGTGAAAGTTATTGGACAATCAGTATGAATCAATTATGACTAATTAACCTGTTGCGCCAGAAAATCTTCATATGCTCCATGGTAATTTCACAACTGCCTGCCGAACAAAACGGCGCAGTTGTACGAGATATGGACTACCATGCACGTCTGCTTGTGGACCGTGCTAAACAGAAAGAAATTTTAAAATCATTTCATTGATTCTGTTTGTGAAGAAGAATGTGACAAATGATTATATGTAAATACGTTAACATTGATAATTTTTTGTAAGATACGGATAAAAAAATATTTTTATAATTAAGATTTGATGAATGTATTTTAAGACCCTAAAAAATATAGGGGTAGATACCAACTTTACTTTTCTAGGATGAAAACTGTAGGAGTTAGGTATTTGACGACCATCTTGGGCGCTATCTTGAAAATTGGGCCTTTCTGATTGTAAAACTTTGGTAAACTTTTAGTATGTTACTCAGCATACCTGATACTACAAAAAAAAGCTGAGAATTTTTTTAGCAATTTTTTGAGGGTAAGGAGGCTTTTTTTCATATTTAAATCCGACTAGAGACAATGCGCTGAGGAGCTGCGCGGTGAACTTCCCCGGCGCTGGAATATACAAGGTCCATCTTGGACCTTCTAGTCGATGTATTCCTACCCCACTTCCTTTCTGTTCCTGGTTGGTCTGATTCTGGTCATTATTAACAGAATTATATGGTAGGTCCAACCCAATAAGAGTCAACTTCTGCCTAGACTACGATCTAGGACGTACCTTGCTTTAGAAGCGGTGACGACAAGCTACAATGGCGGATTTATATACAAAATTCCTTTTAACATTGTAGGTTTGTAGTAATTTGTTTTTCTAAATTAGTTTTTCTATTAATTTAAATTGTCACGTTTGCAGTATATATGTGTAATCACGTTGAAAAAGTGATATGTTGGCGTCAATTTATCAAAACTTACAAAGCCTTTATAGTTTATATTTATAAAATTACTTTATAAATTTTAAAAATAATTAACATTAATATTGATACAGTTTTAATGTAATAAAAAGTTATCGAATAATAATTAATATAAAAATATACAACTTAAAATATCTTCAAAAATTGATGTCAAATAAAACTAGTTTCAGAAAGAGGTTGTTTATTCTTTGTATCACACATCCTTATAACACCTTTCCCTTACCGGGTAGGCAAGAATCTGTGCATATATCTCAAAAAACATTTCTGTACTTAATCCATCCTGACTATCTCCACACTTCCCTATACTTGCATACTCCCTTCGCTTCAACAACATCCATACACCGAGTTAGGTCCTCACAGAGGTCAAGAACCAAGCCACTTCCAATTTTGAGGAGCCCCCCACCCAGTAAATTAAAAAATTAAAAAGTGCGAAAACAATGGTACAAAACTAGTAGTATATTTTACATGTTTACATTTAATACAATAACAATTTGAACTCAGAAAAAGAACATTGTAACACTTTGTAATAAACGTTACAATTTGTATTTTTTAACATATGATTTTCTAGCATTTTTTTGTGTGAAAATTCATCAATTAAACTGTAAAAATTTAGTTTATTGCAATGTCATAGTTTATGTTATGCATTTCGAGGCCATTTAAACCATCTTGCCCCATAGTTGAACGGTAGTGATTATTCTTTGCCTGTTTCAGCACATTGAATGACCTTTCACCTGAAGCTACTGAAGAGGGTGAACTCATTAAAAATTCTCAACGCAACAGTAGCATTAGGAAACACACCAGAAAATCCAAGTTGGCGTATTCCTTGAGTAATGTGTTTGGTTTACAATTCAGTTTAAGGTTGACGAGATATATTCGCTTTAGAAAAATCATCTCGTCAAAAAGATCCAGTGATATTTCTTTTGCGTGCTTACTTTGGAATCGTTATGTTTATGAACGTAGATCTTCAATGCTGAGCTCATTAAATTTCCAGAGAAATTCAAACAGGTTACAAATTATATTGAGGGACAGAGGCTGCCTTCTCAGACCATATCTGATGGCGTCGACAATGGCAAAGAAGACATTGATTATATAATGTTGCTCATGCTTAACATCAGAATCATTACAAAGCTTGCGGCAGCAACTGTAAGTAAGTTGAGATGATGTAATATTTTGACTCTGCGATACCAATTTGGCCTCATTCAAGATCGCACCCCATTGTTCACGAACCTGCTGAATGTCAGCAATGAGGCTTTCAATGTTACCCCTTTCAACATCAAATGTAGTATTACGCTCTTCTATCATGAGATTACTCTGGCGGATCATTGTAACTAACTTAACCAACAAAGATACCATTATAAAAAAATCCAATTTTTGACAAGTATTTATGAATAATATAAGTAAGTTCAATTCTAGACTGCGCAGTGAGATTGAGCTATCCTAGTCCACTTAAAGAATTTATTATTTCGCCCATATTATGTGCAATTTGTCTTATTGCATCAATCCTTGCAGACCATCTAGTTTTTGACATTCTACGGAGTGAAACGGGGAGATGTTGTTTCAAGACACAATCAACACAGGCACGGTTTAATGTGTCGTTTCCACAGCTAGAGAAAATGCATCTAGGACTATGCTCAAGGAGAAATGACTGTACACCATTTTATTTTAGGTTTGTAGCTATAACCAAATTAATAGTTAACATCTAACATGTAAATTAAGGCCCCCCCCCCTCCCAGAATGTGAGGCTTGGGCCCTGCTGGTCCACCACTCCACCCTCTGTGAGGACTTGCACCGAGTCATATATGCTCTTTTATTCTTAAAACTCCTAATGTTTTTCTTTTTCACATACTCGTCTACAACATATAGCCACGTCTTACATTGCCTACCCATTCCTTTTGATCCAAACACTCTTTTTTCATATATTTGCTTCGCCACTCGATCCAAACCCATCCTCTCTACATGCCCAAACCAACGTAAGACGCTTCACAATATATTTTTAGAAAACCGGCCAGTTAAAAGAATACAAAGCATACAGTATATAAATAATTTAAGGTATTAAAGAGTAGGCTACAATATTGTGCTAATTTAGATGTTTAAATACTGTAGATAAAAAGGTCACAGTAATTGAATGTAGAAAGATTTAGTTATGAAATAATTAATAAAGTATAATTTAAAAGCTATAATATTGAGTAAATTAAGATCTATAAGAAGTTAAAATTTAAATTAAAAGTTACAAATGGCAAATCTATTAAATAATAATATGTGTTTTACATTACCCTTGATAAATTTCTATTGTGAAGTTACATTTAAACAACAAGTAATACATTTAAATCTTTCCTTATATGTTTTTAAATCCCTTGTTCCTGATTATCTTTCCTTATCTGTTTTAAAATCCCTTGTTCCTGATTATCTTTCCTTATCTGTTTTAAAATCCCTTGTTCCTGATTATCTTTCCTTATATGTTTTTAAATCCCTTGTTCCTGATTATCTTTCCTTATCTGTTTTAAAATCCCTGTTCCAGATTATCTTTCCTTATCTGTTTTAAATCCCTTATTCCTGATTATCTTTCCTTATTGGTTTTTAAATCCCTTTTTCCTGATTATCTTTCCTTATGTATTTTTAAATCCCTTGTTCATGATTATCTTCTCATATCTGTTTTTAAATCCCTCGCGCCTGATTATGATAGATCAATCTACAGGTTTCGACGTCACATCGCCCTCATCAAGATACACTATAATGTTTAAGGAAGACAATTATAGTCTGAAGGTTTTAAACTAATTTATAACATTAAGGACGTGGAAGAATTAAACTGAAATAAAGGGGTTAGCAAGTAGTACAGGTATTTCAAATAAGAAGTCTTAAAAAAAAGTTCTATTGAAACCCCCAGATATCAAGTTTTATCTCAATTGATAAAATAGTTTCAGCTCTAGCCCGAGGTATTGCGAAAACCACTTTTTACAGTTTCGGGAAGTTATAAAACATCGACATTAATTATTAAAATCTTGAGTTTGATTTTTTTTTTACGATCATAATACTTCTCTCTCTCTCTCTCTCTGAAGAGTTGATGGAAATTAAAAAATTACAATTGCCCAAATATTAGAAGATAGATGTTGAATTCATACCATGGTTAATATATATTGGTTGAGGGTGCAGAATAAACAATATTATTTAAAGGAAATGTCAGGAAGTTGTAATAACATGGAGAAGGTTCTAGAATCTAGATAGATCAATAGTATGGATGAAAATAGAAGGTGGACTTAGAAATCAATGAGTGATCAGTGTTCTAAAAATAGGTAAATGAATAAATAGAGGTTGGAATAAAAAAGAGGGGAAAGAGTTATGGGTACTAATCATGTCAACACTGACATTTCCTTAAAATAATATTGTCTATTCTTCACCCTCAACCTATTTACGTTAGCCCTGGCGTGAAGTCTACATCTTTCTACAAATACTAAGGTAATTATAATTTCTTGTTCAAAAGTTATTTCTCCTTATTATAATTTTAATCGTTTCAATATCAGAGAATATATGTTCCAATATTTAACCTTCGTTGCATCTTATTTTAAATACCTGTACTACTTGCTTACATCCCTTCGTTTAAAGTTAATTGCTGCACTTATGAAAGTCCGCCGCTTATCCCTATTTTGAGCTAGTTCTATTCAGTCCACCTCATTACACCCTATCCCTATCTAGAGCTAGTTATATTCAGTCCACCTCATTACACCCTATCCCTATCTAGAGCTAGTTCTATTCAGTCCACCTCATTACACCCTATCCCTATCTAGAGCTAGTTCTATCCAGTCAACCTCGTTACACCCCATCTCTTTCGGGTCCATTCTGATGTTATCCTTCTATCTGCGTCTAGGTCTTCTAAATGGTATCTTCCCATTGGGTTTGCCAGTCAGTACCCTGATCACGGTTCTAGATTCTCCCATTTGCGCTGCAAGTACTGTCCACCGTATTGTACGAGACTTGACTTATCATCATCCCCTTTTGGACCAAATGGCTTCCTAAGCTCCTTGTTTTCGAACACCCTAAATTAGTTTTCGTCATGTAATGTAAGAGACCAATTTTTGCACCCATAAAGAACAGCTGGTAAAATTATTGTTTTGTATATTCTGAGTTTTACATTCCTTGGCAGCATGCAAGATGTCAACAACTTACTAACCAAGTTGTAGCGTACATTTCCCGACTGCATTACTTTCCTAATTTCACATTTTAAATAATTTCATAATAGTAATAATTTAATGAAATTTTATTTTGATTATATGTATTTCCTATTTGTTTTCTTTATTAGTTACGACTTTAATGATAGAGTCAAATCTGTTGAAATTTCGTCTCTCAACATTTGATTGTAGACAGTTTTTGTCTAAATCTTGCGAGTGCGGTTCGACAAGCGGTTGCGGCTGGTTGTAGACAAGCTGTTAAGGATGATTTACTTATAACCGAATTTTGAAAATTCTGTCCCAAAAAACATAAAACAATTTGAAATGTATTTTTATAAAACCAATCGTTTCCGTGCTATACGCAAATATATACCCTATTTTATATGGAGTACTTTGAAATAAGAAATTGATTGTGATGCTCTTTGGTAGACAGAGATGCTCCTTTTATCTGAATGTTCCTGTAACATTGTATATTATTTCATTTATGCTCTTTGATGGAATGTTTATGCAACAATGTATATTATTTCGTTTCGCAAGTCTTATGAGATTGTACTAGACTAATTGTCTCTATTTCAAGATTAAAGAGAGAAAACAAATCTGCGGTGCACCGTAACATTTATTTCCCTAAATGGTTGTCTAACCTATCTCCATGCAAATGCAAGTACATTTCCTCTAAATTATACCTCAATACTCGCTACCCCATTAGGTTAAACATGCGTTTAACCCAGACAAGTATTAAGATGTGGTACAAAAAATTAAGGCATAATTCAAGGGTTAGTGATTTAAAAAATATTTAGAGAAAGTGCACCCAAATTAGCGTGGAAATAAAAGGATACAAAATCAAATTGAAGACTCACAAGATTAAAACTAAACCACCCCAAGTGTACCCGATCTAAGACTCAATCCTCGGACCCCACGTCGCCGACATGTGACAAACCAGACAACACAAGGCAGATGCCCAAGATGGTATGACCACCAGTGTGGGTCACGAGATAGCTGTGGCGCCTTGGAGAGAGTTAGTGATTGGGGGGGGGGAGCCGCGGGCGGTGTGAGAACTCCCTCACGCTCCGAAACCCCTTCTTCCTGGGAGGGCACCTGCCTCTCGTGT
>CABEEJ010000103.1:393545-420817 GCA_901482245.1 Timema douglasi
GTCTAGCTAAACACTAACTAGCGAGTTAGCCAACTACGCCACCGAGGCGGGTAAATATTATTCTATTTTAGAAAGATGCATTTGTAATAAAATATACTAAATCCTCAATATCAATTCAAACAAATTGTATTCTTAAAATCAGCAAGAGTTCTTAGTAAAAAAAAAAGCAATATTTATTCAATAAACATTGTAATTATGGGCTATATTCAATAAACATTGTTTTCAGTCAATTTTTTTTAACACGTCTTACTACCCGTTCGGACTATGTACAGTACATATTATGTACTAATTAAGTTAATGAGTTATGGATGAGAAAGGTTGAATTTAGACCCAGTGTACTCACATTTACGTGAAGGGAGAGAGTACACCGAATTAGGAAACAGCACCCTCTGTACACCCGACCAGGATTATACTAACCCCAACCTCCCAGTTATCGGCATTCCTGTCTTGCAAGAGCGATTCCTGGGAGCAGTGGCCTGCAAACAACCTGAGGTACGTGGGGACATCCTAGGGGGTACCTAAAATTTAATATAATATATTTAAATATTTATATTACTGCAAAAATCTTTATACATTTCATAGGCTTTTTCTTGGTAAGTCCCTTAAAAAAAGAACCACACACATACGCGTATGTTTTTTTAAACACAATTGCTCACCGCCAAAGTTTTCTTATCTTTTTCTTATCTTTTAACAAACCAAGTATCAGAGTTTTTTTTTTTCCATCAGCTGTATTCAATTCACAATCAGAGTATAATGCTCGCTGTAACGATGGACCAACTGCGAGCAAACATCGGCGAGCACGATCAAATGTTTGATCTTGCTCGCTATTTTGGTGAATACCTACCTTACGAGCGTAAGAGCATTTAGACCAAACAAGCAAGAATAGAGAGCAAGAGGATTATTTCACGCTCATTTAGTGGTAAATGACCATCAAACAAACTGCTACTAACTCGTTTACACCAAAAGAGCTAGTCGTCGGCAGTATTAGCACAAGTTCTGTTCGCATCCGCTGATGATCCCCGCGATGTAGGGCTTTGAGCGAATCATCAATGGAAATTAGTGCTCTCCCCTGTTCTATGTGCTCGCCTCCTGGACTTTGATCGCATCATTTATTTTTATATATCTACAGTCTGAATTAGTGCTCATACTTGTTTATACTTATTTTGAAGTGATTTTAATTGTTTTTTCGTACAATTGTGCATAATGGAGTGGTGCGATTAAAGTACATCCGTTTAAATTGAGGAGTACTGTACACTTCTTTAGGGTTTGACGTTTCTGTATACATTCTGACGCCCAAAATTTCCTCTTTTTCCTTTTATTCTGCACAATTTTTCGCATGACTTCAAGTGCACCCGCCACACAAGCTAATGCTATCTGGTCTCCATTAACACTATTTAAACTATATTTATTGCCTATAATAACTAAAAATATTTATATTCAACATTCCCAATTACCTGCTAATGGGTGGATCTTTTGAGAGAATCGCTGTTAACGTCGATTCTTAAGTTGTTTTCTAGGGGTCTAAAACGAGGACTTCGAGATATTATAGGCCTGGATACTGTTTTAATGACGTCATAGTGAAGGCCTGTCGAGCCGCTGGACGCACGCTAGGAAAAGTACCACTTACATTCTAAAATGTCTAATTTTATGGCATAGTTACAATCAAAGCCCCAAATATATATTCATTCTTAATTAGGAAACGTTTATAATAAATATTTTTTAAGTTCTTACCTTGATACAACCTTCCAAGCTCATTGTTTAGGAATGTTTTAAAAATATGCGTAGGTTTGAGTATTTCTTTTCAGTGAGGAGCCAGCAAATAAATCAATTTTTAATTTGAAAAATTGTTTGGAAAAATATTTGAAAGAACTCGAATAATCTTTTTAGTAATAGAACCAACAGAAACTTCACATTCACTAAGATGGTCATTTAAATGGTTAAAGTTGCCTTGTTCTTTGGCTAAGTTTCTTTAACCGCCCCCCCCCCTCCCCCCGCCCCACAACTATTATTTTTAAATAACTGCTCGCTGAGCTAGAGAATTCTATTTCCAAAGACTTGTAACACAATAAAATACGTTTACATGTTTCACATTTTAGATGACGACTTACACAATTTGCAGTATACCCTGCGATGTAAATCAAAGCCATTAAATTGTTTTCACTTACTTTTACACTGTCACAGTCAAAAATAACGTCTTCAAAATTGTACTCACTTACTACACTGTCAATATCATCCTATTCATAGTTGTTCAAATTTAAAAGAAATGACTTTATTTCAAATTCCCCATATTGTCATGATTTTAATTTTAATAGACTTATCAGCTTCAATTGTCTTTCAGACTCTAAAATTTGTCTAACAGATATATGATAATTGCCACCAATCATTTGTCGGTACTGTCCGAACGTTGCTTCTAAATTATTAGTTTGAAATGTTCTTAATAATACATACGAAAATGAAAGATTATTCAACAGGTACTCCACAATAATAACCATTGTTTATGTTCTGTGTTGAAGGACTACATAAATCTCCTGTAATAATTTACCTGTGCGTTTGTTTGATGTAGATGATGTGATAGAATTATCAAAAGTAGCGTGTAGGGCATATGGGTGCAATTTGACCTTTGACCACAATCTATTTGACCATCATTGCGTGTTATGTCGCAACACCCGCTAGGTTTTCCTTAGTGACGTCACCGCAACCCTGGTGCCAGTATATTTCGGTCGGGGCTACTGACCTGAATTTCCCCTCCATTTTCCCTCTGGTTATTTCCATGACGAAATGGGGTTAACGAACTGTTGTCCTCCGTCAATGTCAATGTTTTCAAACAAGGTGGCCGTAAACATATAATTTTACAGACGGACAAGGGGACAGAGTTTACGGCACGTCTAGTCCGGAAATTTTTCAATAAAGAAGGCGTTTATTACTACACCACTCATAATCCGGACGTGAAGGCAAGCATCGTGGAACAATTCAATATAACTCAGAAAGGGCACATGTGGCGTTATTTTACTAAAAATAGCACGCCAACATTCCACTAGGCTTGTCGTCTCAAATCTACCTCTACACGGATAGCGTCGCTCCTCAGATAGTGGGTGAAAATGTGGCACAGCTTTTACGTATAGTTGGTATCAACAACGCAAACTATATCTACGGCATTCAAAAAATAGTTAGCTATACTCCATTGCACTACGTGCTCGTACTTAGAGGGGCAATTGAAAGCCTAGAATTCAATAGAAGAGCACACACTGGTGAACGTGTACCATTCGAGTTTGGAAAAGTGTGTGTGAAACTTCATTTTTGACACTGCTCAGCATGAACTGTCCCTACCAAATATACTACGTCAACTAGGCTGGAACAGGAATATCTTCAATCTTCCACGGTGTTCCCTATCAACGCTGGTATGGAATATGAAATTTTTTCATCGGCCTTTTCAAGAGCATGATGCCATTGCTTAGAAGCGGTGCTAAGACCATTGGAAAAAAGGCGCTTCATATGGCTATCAACGTGCGTTCCAACATCGCCAATTGGCATCGTCCTTTCAAAGAGGTCCTACGCCAGCGTGTCGGTGAGTCTAGAATAAACCTGAAACGCAAGGAGGAGCAGAAGATCTACACACTGATGACTGGCTCATGCTATAAAGGGCTTCGTAAGAAGCACCAACGTCAGCCTTCTGTCGTTAACCGACGTAAAACGGTAAAGAAAGAAGCGGTAGATATTTTCAGTTAAAATGTAATTTCCACATCCCCAATCATGTGAGTGTGCCAGCAGTGAACGCGATCTCTTTTCAGTCCTAATCAGGAAAAAGTCTTGAAAGTGGACAATGGATCCAGTACAAACCTGTCTCTTCCCAACCGATGATTCACCCGTCAAATTTACCGTTATTGATCAAGGCGAGTTCTATATCGATCTTTCACAGACTATGCTCTATCTCAGGGCGGGTATCATTAGACCCGACGGTGGCGATTTCACCGAGGTGGATAAAATCACTCCCGTCAATAACTGGTTGCATTCGCTATTCACAAAAGTGGATGTGTTTGTAAACCCAAAACTAGTCTTACCGCCCAGCAAAACGTATGCTTATATATCGTACATTGAAACACTACTCAAATACAACAGCTAATCCAAAATAACACATTTGACTTACGATCTGTGGTTCGCAGACAGCCCCGGAACCTTTGAGGAGATTAACGCTGGCATTAAGAGGTATGAGGGTCGTCGTAGTCTCCCTGCAAAAAATAAGACGTTAGATCTTTTTGGAATATCTACACGGTGATGTGTTTAACCAAGAGAATAACCTTTTGAACGGCACTGAACTCAGAGTCAAATTGAACCGTTCAAGACCGGGTTAATCTTATGGCCGTCCCTGAAATCCCGCACTTTGAGGTTCACATCGCTGAAGCCTGCCTGTGCAACGTGTCAAAGTATCACCTTCTATACTATTGGTACATGCCTAAGAATTAAACGTTAGCCCCGCAAAGTATCTTATTACCCGCGTGGAAATAAAACCCTCACTATTCTTACGGGTGTGCAAGAGAAACCACTGGACAACGTATTCACTGGACAGTTACCCAAACGATGCATCGTGGGATTTGTATCAAACAATGCGTTCAACGGGGACACCGCCAAGAACCCGTTAAACTTCCTAACCTACGGAATGAACTATTTCTCGTTGTACGTGGACGGAGAACAAGTGCCGTCGTAACCATTACAGCCCGATTTTTGAAACGGCAACTATGTCATGTCCTGCCACACACTGTTTTCAGGAACGAGCATCCATTTCATGGACGAAGGTAGCGACATCAAAACAAAAGCCTTCCCTAAGGGATACCATCTCATTGGCTTTCGATTTCACACCTAATATGTCCGCCCACAATACATCGCAATAGAATTGGACGAGCCATGGTTCTCTGACCATCAATGTGACTTTCACCAGAGCTTTCACCGAAACCGTCAACTGTATCATGTACGGAGAGTTTGCCAACAACATCACCATCGACAAGGACAGGAACGTCGTGACTGATTTTAGGAGTTAATATAAGCGACTTATCGCCCTTTACCCCCGTCATTTAAATCATGGACGTCATTGTAGATTTCAAGAGCTTCATCGACGACAGCAAAGAGTTTATCTTCAAGGAACTGAGTGTTTTATCTGTATGCGGTACATTACTTCAACATTGGGTGTTAACACCCCAATACGCTAACGAGGAACTTTCAGCCGCTGCTAAAATGCAAGCAGACTATACAATCAACAAACTGCACGGTATTACCGGGGATAGGGTGATGTGGATTACAGCCTGCTCAAATCCCTCATTTCCAGTGCCACAACGCGTGCAGAAACAGTCTACGTCATGGGGACAGAAAAGAAAAAGTTTCTAGACAAATAAACGCCTACGCCTGTCGTAGATCTTTATGACAGAGGTTGTTTGTCTTTGAAAACAATTAAATTGTACCACACCATGTGAATGACACATAATTCTGTAAGGAATTCCTGTTCGGCTTCCATCGTTTAGGGACTTCGATATTGATTGATTTAAGATGGACAAGCACATCGTAAGAAGTACACTGAAAACAAACATGTGGTTCCATTTTGTACGGTTTGGTATTTTCCCTGCTGATTAACTACCTGCATGAATAGCACGATCTGCCACTCTCGTCATCAACACGGATCCACACACCAAGTCTGGGACGCATTGGGTCGCCATCTTTATCGACAAGAACGGCGTGGGAGAATACTTTGATATTTATGATTTTCCACCTCGTATAAAGTTACATCTGGCAATTATACGCAAAAACATTTCCCGCACGTCTCATAACACAATACAACTCCAAAGCATAGCCTCAGACGTTTGAGGCCATTACTGTCTCATGTGCATTCTATAGCGCACCCAGAATATTCTAAAACATGGGAACCCGTGTGCCACATAACTGCACTTCTTTGTAAATTTTCTTCGAAGGAAGAACTGCTGAACTAATCTCCAGCACCACTAATACTGGTGGTCACAATGGCTCAGGAGTCAGACTCACCACCGCGTCCTAGAAGAAACCTCGCCAGATCCGATTAAGTATCACATTATATCTCCGACTTTGAATACTATATCCTTCCGACATAGTTTGTTCTATTGTAGGAATGTTTATATGTGTCCTTCAGGGTTCCTTGAGAAAATAAAATGTATTTATATATTTCTCCTTTTTAGAATCATAGTTAGATCCACACCCAGGAACATAACACTTGCGAGGCATTTTTAAATTTGATCATAACAATTAAAAGTTTGATGCCATTAAAAGTGAATCTGTAAACGGAACTAACAAATATACTTTTAAGACTAAAGACTAACACATTGAACCACCAACAATTTTGATCAATTAATAGCTTGTATACCTAGTAAATATTTTGTATCACAATACTATGCTATGTAACTAAAATATTATATTAAAACTACTAAAACCAATGTAACGAATAGACGATCGGCACGGGTGAAATACACCGTGAGGAATTTCTCAGCAGACTGGAGCTATTTGGCCTTGGCGACACTTCCCCAGACAGGGTTGACCCAGCATTCCTGAGATGTAAGACCTTCCATGTGATGTCACCAACTCACATAGGACCAAGCACCCAGGTCTGTTAATATCTCGGATGCCTCATCAAAACGCCCATCGAACAGCTCCGAATAGATCAGGAAAAATGGTAGCGAATGTTCTCTGAATGCTGGTTCGCTCGTATTCTCAACCATTCACTCCAGTGTAGAAGTATTTCAAATGCTATAGCCACGTAGGATCGTGCCCCGTTTTTATGGTCTTGAGAACATTCGCTGCAAAACTAATTATACGCGTCTTATTGCCAGTTTGGGCGGATTTTAAGTAAATGCAGCTACATTTTTTCAGATGCAGGAATAGAAAGCCAGTTATTCAATCGTATAAGAGCTTTGAACACAGGATGTTAGTATTAAACTTCAATGAGCGATATTAAGGCAGTCTAATCTTTAAAAGAAGGGTCTTTTAGAAAATGCAATCATTTTTAGTGACCTTCACTGATAAAATTTTAATATATAATTAGTATTATTTTAAAGGCATTGATAACAGTAGGGGTACCTATGAATGGCCGAAATTTGAGCTTTGACCTCGAGACATACTTTCAAGTCATCTGGATGCTATTTATAGGTCGTTCTTCCCTGCTTAAGGCCATTGACCTACTGGTTTTTGCCCGGGGACGTCATACCTCCCTCCTCACCTTCTACAACGTCATCAGAATATTGCAATTGCCTCTTTTTGTGATTGCGTAATCTTAGGAACTATTAAAATATAATTTCGCTATATCCCCCTCCTTTAGTTTCAGCTACTTTAGACAGAAATCATTGACTCTTGTATGCGATGTGTCACCTGGTACCATTATGGTGGGCACTATTTCCCTGTTGAAACAGGAAATTAGAGTTTGTGAGAGAAGTTTTGCATTATTAATTTAATTTAATATCAAAAATATACATTTTCACACGAATGTCGCATATAATCGCTCATTATTTTTTCTACGATTTCTCTTAAATGTGTTAGTAAAAAGGTTTTCTGTTCACAATCCAGCATGTAATAGTCCTGGTTTCTGATGTGTGTTCTAACCATAAGTTGCTCTAGATCGATGACATCCAGGGTCTTTGTTAGCGTGTCGTATACATCCACGACGAGTCTGTCGATCAAATCGTCGCAATATATAGGGATGGGTGTATACCAGGTCAAAGGTGACGTCGATGAGAGTCAACGCATCGCAGAGACTAGCCCAGCTCGGGGTGAGATGGGTTTCCCGTTTGAGGGAAATGTGCTTGTCATCATGTTTGTCACCGATGATGACCAGACGGTCATACGGTCCTCACACATGCGTTTCAGAGATATTTCATGATTAGTCAAAATTATCTTCTGAGGCTGTGTTTTGTTGAAATACTTTGATACGACTATTTTGTAGTTGCTCAGACCTTGCCACTCTTTGCTGTTAAATACCATCCAATTTACCTCAATTCTTATAGCTGGACAAAGGGCGTAAAGTTGTTATTGACACTCATGCTGATAATGACTCGTTAGGCTTTGACTTCATCCAGCGAAAATAGCGTGCCTAAAACACTGGTTACGGCGAGTAGTTACGCCGACTTTGCTTTGGGGGCGCAAACAAATTTGGGTAATTGTTGGCTTTACACAAGTGATCGCTTCGATGGCTGCCAACAGACTAATATTATGCGTGGTACGCTCTTTTATAACCGCGGTCTATGGATGATGAAGAAAAGGCACCCGTTGATTGGATGCATCTTCTTGAGGGGTGTCAGGTTGCCGACGTATGTAAATATGCGTCAACACTTTGGCGTCGTTGCATGTGTGATTGGTGGGTGAGAATATGGTCAGGAAATTCTTCTTTGGAATGTTTTGGGTGCGGTAGAGAGGGTACACGAGACAGTAATGGCTACAAACGTCTTATGCTATTTCTTTAAGTTGTGGCGTGGTATAAGACCAGCGGGAAACGTTTTAGCGTATGGATGCAAAATGCAACTTTATACGTTGGAAAACCCCATAACTGTAAAATGACTCTACCACATCGTTCTTATCAATAAACATGGCGACCTAATACGTTCCAGGCTTGGTGTGTGGATCCGTGCTGATGAAGGGGACAGTAGGGCGTGCACTATTATTGTTAGCAGTTGATCAGCAGGGATAACACTCGAACGTACAGAGCGAAAGCGCGGGATGGTTTTCAAAGTATGTCTTATGGTTTATGTATCCTCAATCAGCCAATCTAGGGGTCCTTAAGCGATGGCGACCGAGCAGAAATTCCATACAAATGTATGTGCCATGTATGTGATGCAACCCAATTTAAGGGTTTTCAAGGAAAAATATCCTCTATCGTGCATATCAACGAGTGGCATACACGTGTATTTGGCTAGAAACTTTTTCTTTTTTTCCCCCTTAACATTATAGTTTGCTTGCTTTTAGTCGCAGAGAAATGTTCCTCGTATTCGTAAGGGGGTTTGAACACCCAATGATGTAGTCATGTAGTAATGTCCCACATACAGATACAACACTAAGTTCTTTGACGGGGAAGTGGGGTGGGGCATCACTAATATTAACTACCAAAATCAGCCACAACGCTTCTATCCTTGTCGATGGTATAGGTGTTGCAAACTCATTGTAAACGATACAGTTGACACTTTTTGATGAATTCCCGGGTAAAACTCACTTTGAATCTTGATGCATTCTGCGTCTAATTTGAATATGAGGTCATGTGGGTAGACATTAGATTTAAGGTTGAAATCCATGAGCTAGTATTACTTAGGTTATGCTTCCTTCCTATGTGATGTCACTACTCTATTTAATGAAATGTGTACCGTTACCGAAAACAGTGTTGGTTAGTATATGGCATAACTGTCGTTTAAGTAAATGTGATGTTAAGGTTTTGATGGCACTCGGTTCCCCGTATACGTACAACGTGTAATATTCATTCCGTATGTTTGAGAACTGAACATATTCTTAGCAGCACCTCCGTTGAGCGCAGTGAATACGTATCCTTCGACAAATCGTATGGGTAACTGTACAGTGAATACATTACCCAGCGATTAACTTTGCGTGCCCGAAGGTGATTGTTTTGATTTTCAATTGAGTGATGGTATTCTTTGTGGGACTGATGTTTAATGCTTTGAAATGGGCCAACAGGACAAATGGTGCTACTTTGGCAGGTCGTACTAGAAGACCAGTTTTGAAGATGATTTCAGGATTGACCATAAGAATGAGCTCTTCTCTGGAACGTTCCAACTTGAGACGGAGCTCGGAACTACTCAATAGGTTGTCTTTTTGTTGTTGAAAACGTCACCCCATCTTACTTAAATACCGTCTTACTAGTGTAGAAAGATATATATGGATTGGATCTCAAATCTCTTTTTGTTTCCGTACCAGCCATATCAAATATGTTGAGGTTGTCTGTGTACAATATACCACATATCATATGTGCTCTTTTAGATAGTAACTGAGTAAAGCCTCGTAAAGCCTCAATGCATGATCTGTAAGTATGAATGTTGTTGGGTGGTGAAGCTAGTTTTTGGTGAATAGCAAGTGCAGTCAGATGTTGACGGGAGCGGTTTGATCTACAATGGTGAAAGTTCCACCGTCGGGTTTCATTATTTTGGCCTTGAGATACAACATGGTCCGTAAAAGATTGATATAGAGTTCACCTTGACTGGTAACGGTAAATTCGATGGGTGAATCATCTTTGAGAGAGTAGACAGGTTTGCAATAGAGCCAATGGCTGTCTTCGATAGTGGTTTGTGCCGGAGGAACGTAAAATAGATCGAGTTCACTGTTTACAGAACTGTGGGTGTATAAATTACTTAACATATCTGCTGCCTACTTCTTATGGGGGTAACGCTGGGTCTGGTAATGTACCCTACTTAGGGTTTGAGACGCAGTCTACTCCCTTGTGGTGATACACATAAGTCCAGGTGCTCTCCCGATGGGAACATGTAAGAATGAGAGATTTGTCTGCCTCAGATTCACTCACTAAAATTTCTACACGTGCCTCCATGTTGGTGGCCCTCGGGAAACGTTCTTCTTGACTCGGCTAGACGGAGCGAAATTTTTCAATTCTCAGAATATGATATCTATATGGAGTAAGCCCTCACTAAAACCATTTATTAAAAACCTTGGCTATTTGATTCTTAAATATGAGATCCCTTATAATTATAATAATTGTGCAAGTGGCAGCATTAAGCCAACTACCGAGTCAAAGGTGGCTGCGTTATCTGATAGTTAGTGATCTTAATACGTCACACATTTGTAGCTGATGATTTTCACACGTCTATCACAGACTCTGCCTTAAAAATATGAATGAAGAGTTACCCTGGTCACGGGACGATTCCTGGATAGCTCAGGGGTAAGAGCATGGGCGTACTAAGCCAATGGTCCCGGATTCGATTCCCGTCTCCAGGTGTCATTTTTTAATTTTCAGAATTGTCAATTAGTGTTCAATCTCAAAATATCAAAGTGTTAATTCTCATTAATTAATGTATTAATTATCAATAAATAAAGGTGCCTTGCCAGGTATAGTGTGCGTCCAGCTTTAATCGCCTGTTTCAGCTACTTAAAATTGGATTTAGGATTGAGTGTAGTCAAGATGCACGCGTTCTTAATTGAGAAGCACCCTGAGAGGAAAGGAGTCGTGAGATAATAGTATTATTTGAAACGTTTCCAGGAAAACAATGGCTACGGGTTTGGTAGGCCACAAGTTTATTATGTTTGTTCGATCTGTAAAGATTTGAACGCCAATATAAAATCTTCAGTTCCAAACTAGGTAGCAAAACGAGCTATTGTTGAGCTATTATAAGAGAGATAAAAACTTCAACAACCAGATTCAGGACGTCACCAAGCTCTGCAAGGATATAAACGACACGATGTATATTGTTTTTGACTTCATGCAGAATCTGCCCCTAACTATCTCTCTCTTAATATACTACAAGACAGGAATCCAATTTAGTCTGTGCAATTTCAGTACTTAGCTGGTCGAGCAGTCTAAGGCGTCACTTTCGTAATAGACTGGAACGCCGATGACGAGGGGATCGGGGCTTGAATCTCGGTTGGGTGTCCTCTGAGATTTTCTCATCCCTGACACATTAATACATACGGGCGAGTAGTAAGACACTGTGCAATATTTTGTTTTGTCACATTGCCAACTCCCTTTTCCTGAGTATGGGGGACAACATGCATTAAAGGATGATTCTGCAAATTACTAGAAGGGTGGCAGTCCTTTTTGGTTTTCCAATGCCAGGGTTACCAGAGTTCGAATCCCGGTTGTATTTACTGAAATGTTTTATTCAATGAATGGCCCCCCACTTTACTCCACACAACTATGGGTAACTTTCCTTTAAATTCTACCCTCCCAGGGTATATAAATACATGTGTTCAAAACTTATCTTTAAAACTTTAATACCAGATCAAATATCTACTAGCTAACTAAACGACGCGCATAGAATTACCACTCAAGGAAATGTTTATATAAACAGAAAACCCAACTTTTTTTTATTGAGGTGGGAATGTAGGGACACGAGCTAAGGGAAGTGTTTTTGCAGTTTTTATAGCAAAACTTTTTTTTGTCAAAATAAATAAAACATTGCTTCAGCAGAAACAGAGTTTAATTTTCTACACTTGTTGATATCAACATTTGTTGAATATCTGTCATGAGCATAGCGGTATTAGGCGAAAATCATTTTAAAAAGATGATAACAAACTGTCAATAAATTCCATGACATCGTTTAAAGTTCATATTCAAGAAATGTTGATATTATAAAATATTCAAGTTCACTGATTGCATTAAAATGTTGAGAGACGGATGGTTGGTATTGGTTTTTCGGATTCAATATCTGTGCTTTCTTCTTTATCATAGGATTTTTGGATATTCTTGTTCTTTACTTCGTCTAGAATCTTCATAATATTTGCTCCACCGTCATCAAGTAAGGTTTGAAATCAGTAGATTGATTGATACTATAAAAAAAAGGCAGCTGCATATAACATTACTTGGCGTAAGAATACGTAAAAGTAGATCTAGTAGCTTGATTATCAATGAGAAAAGGAATCCTCTTCCTATAAAAATTGGAATGTATCTGACTTTAGATAAATGTATACGTAAATATGTGAACTGCAAATCTATTTTTTTTACCATTATTATTAATAACAAAAAAAAAGTCCATGGCGGGAGAATTCAAGAGAGCTATAGCGACCGAGCGGCCGCTGCCATTAGCGATGATAGTGCGAATATTTGTGAATATAAGGTGTCATGTAGTCATAACAACGCACTCACTGGCTGTTAATCTCAGTTTTTTTAAACCGAAACTGCTACATCTTTATTCAAGTAGTTCCTCATTTATCCTCACGAGGCTGAAGTTGACCACGTTACAGACACACTGCTTCATATATAAATTTTGGGAGCGCCTGAGATCGAACCCGAGACCTCTTGATCTGTAGCCAGGAACTAAGCCACAGAGGCGGTCTTATTAACACCAATACAATATTAATATAGTCTACAGTAGTTACATTTTGTCAATGCCCCAGGAAATTATTTTTTAATTTTCTAAACCTATGTTTGTTATCCGCATCTGTGGTCTTACCGACTAAGGCGTCAATCCCTTGATAAACCAAATTTAACGGTTTTCGAGACGTTGGGGTTTGAATCTCGGCCGGGAGAAATTAGGGGGAATTTTCCACGTAGGTTTATTAAATCAGCGTTTTTTTTAAATCCGTTATCAACGCTAATGCGTCTGCACTTATGCCCACTTTCAATTACCTTTATCATAACTTAAATTAAGCCACTAAAAACCTTAGTACCCACTCCAGTGAGCATGGGAACAAAGGCGTCAGTCTCATCTTGTTTGGTTAACAAAGTATGGGGTGGTCAAAGTTTGAATCTTGGAAAGGTATCTTGAGGGGGGAACCCCCTCAACCACAGGGACGTGTGGGTTGGAACCAGATTCCTCCATTTGTACCCAAGATCAGCCTTGAGGGGGGAGAAGATGGAGCACAGGGAGCCTCTCTGACCTCTCTATTACTGGAGCAGGCATGCTAAAGACATGGGCAGGCATGCTAAAGACGTGGCATCCATGCTAAAGACGTGTCAGCCATGCTAAATACGTGACATCCATGTTAAAGGCATGGACAGGCATGCTAAAGACACGGGCAGTCATGCTAAAGACGTGACATCCATGTTAAAGACATGGACAGGCATGCTAAAGACACGGGCAGGCATGCTAAAGACGTGACATCCATGTTAAAGACATGGACAAGCATGCTAAAGACATGGGCAGGCATGCTAAAGACGTGGCATCCATGCTAAAGACGTGGCAGCCATGCTAAAGACGTGATATCCTTGTTAAAGACATGGACAGGCATGCTAAAGACACGGGCAGGCATGCTAAAGACGTGACATCCATGTTAAAAACATGGACAGGCATGTTAAAGACATGGGCAGGCATGCTAAAGACGTGACATCCATTCTAAGGACGTGACATCCATGCTAAAGACATGGGCAGGCATGCTAAAGACGTGACATCCATGTTAAGGACTGTACAGGCTTGCTAAATATGAGACAAGCATGCTAAAGTTGGGGCAGGCATGCTAAATTCAGATACAGACATTCTAAAGATAAGCCAGGCATGCCCAATGGGGAGAGGTAGGAAAAAATGGGGATAAGCATGATAAAAATGAAGACAGGTATGTTAAAGACGGAACAGAATCAGGGATAATGGGGACAGGCAAGAAACGCAGCCGGTCTATCTTGTGCTCGCTCGAGTCAAGTCATAAAAAGGCAGCAAAGGCGCATATGCGCACTATTTATTACTCTACATGTCCTTCTCACAGGTTCGCACTTTGTACTATATTTATCTTCGACCGGCTGTGATATTTGCTGGAGGGGGGATTTTATTTTTCGTCTCTCCCCATTCTAAGAACATTACAATGGGGAGGGTGTAGTTCGAAATTAATGGTTTTCTATTTATATTAATTTTATTGGCAAAGTCATTGTAATTCTGAATGACGAACTCTCATTGCTTGAAGAAAGAGAGCTTTTTTTTTTAAGTAGACCGTTAAGAATAATAAGACATTTTACTGAATCATCGAGAACGTCTGAGAGACCTAGAGCATACGTATAAAAGAGTTCACAAACTCACGGCACGTGGGCCGTCTCCGGCCCTGGGACATGTCTGACGTTAACGAGTGAGTTCAAGGACCACTCTACTGTTTTAATGAGTGTTACAATAATACCAACTATTTCATTTAGTTTATTTTTGAGGCATTTAACGTTCATTTTATGAACCGACTCAAATCAGCACACGACTTATAAACTAACTTAAATATAGAACCAACAACATCATCCAGCCTCCATCCATTAATAGACGGCACTATGTTCGGGAAAGTGATACGCGTCACTGTTACGTTACGATGTTCTGTTGCATGTCTGTATGCACCTTAAGAGACTCGCCGGCGATTGTCGCCCTGTGTGAATGAAACATTAATTATCAAAACGTGATTAACCAAGCAGTCGCTGGGTGTGCGACAGTCGCCCTGAAAGGCAGCCACGTCTCGCCAATATTAATGTGCAACTTCTGAGAGACTGTTGTCGGGGACAGGCAACTCAGTTGCTTCAAGTGGAACCCCCAATCTCCCTCGACGTTAATCAACAGAGCGATATTAGGTCAGCGATGGTTGCTTACACCCTATATCATCGCTGAGGAAACTGCAGGTCTTATAGAGAAAAGCTTTATCTTCTCTCTCTCTTTCTCTATCAGTGGTGTGTTGCCAAATCTCCCCGCTCTCGGTTATGTCTGAAGGTGATGTGCTGGGATAAGAAGAAGCCACTGGCAACCTCGACTAACCAGCGTTGCGAAACTTGTCTTATTATTGAGGGGAGACTGACCACACGAAAACGAGAAAATGACAACGCTGTTTTCTAATAGTAACCATGCATTTACCTCAACTATGATATCCAGTGTAGCGTGAAACGGCTCTTGGAGGTGACAGGTTGCGGCCAGTAGCGGTCTCATATTGTCCTCTGTTCTCATGTTCCAATAAACATTATTGGATAAAAAGCCGCTACTTGACTAATTCGTATGGCGGCGACCTTATCTCCCTACAGCAGTATTTTGTATACAATAACATCGTATAGGATTTATAAGGTGTTGGAAACAAATTATTTAATTACATTTTAAAAGACTTGTTTTCAGTTTTTCAAACATAATTTGTTTAATCGAGCTTTGAACACGTCTCTCTACCGCGTCTCACGTGCAACGACTGTTAAAATGAATGGTCCAATATACCTGTGATTGAAATATCAGTTTCACAAGAATGCTTTTGAGTGTAAAAAAGGAATATTATCACTCTCCTATTCAAGGGAAACTTCAAAGAACGATTCCAACAATGAATTAGTGAGACTGAGATCTTTCCCTCTTTTCATTTTGTGGATAACTTGTACAAAGACCTCCAAAATGGATATCTGTTTTGTTTCTCATATTTTTGAAATGTTATCCTTTTATGATTCACCCGTTCATTTATGCATTTGTAAAATATCGCTAGCATTTAAAAAAAATTCTTATTCAAAATCTCATCATCTGTTTCCATCCTGTGGTCGGGTCAGTTTGGTAAAATGCCTCCATCTTATTCTATCCTGCCACCCACTATTCTTTCTCCTTTATTTGCTTCCATTTTTCTCCTCTTGAACACTTTTTGTTATCTGCTCCTCCCATCTCTTTCTCTCTTTTTCATACATACAGTAGCCCCATGGCTTCTTTGGTGCTGACTGACAGCTCACAGATAACAGGTAAAAGCTTTGAAATGTTACAAGACCAAATTATGTATCCCTACGCTTAACCATATGATCTGAAAAAGCATGTGTTTAGCAGCTGTCACTTCTGACAGTCAAAATTTAGGTATATACCTAAAAGTTTATTGACAGAAGTCAGCTGTGAGCTGTCAGTCAGCACCAAAGAAGCCACGGGGCTACTGTACTTCATTTCCATCATTTTCTTTGGCATCCTCTCCTTATTCAAACATGAATTTCTTAAAACTAGGCCTATTCAGGAAATGCCTAAAAAAAATCTGCAAGCCAAGAAAATATAACCTTAAATTCAAAAATGCCAAAAAATGACCTTTATACATTTCTACAACCAGGGTATCACGAACACAGTGTATGCACTTCAAAATCCGGGCCATGGTTTTCAGCGAGTAAACCAGTGGCTTCACAAGGTGAACTACAAAAAATCTTTGAATAATACCACACACATAACGTGTTAATTGTTATGTTTAAACTTATTTCCCTCTTAATAATAAATAAATATGTTCTTATGATCTGCTTTTAATAAATGTCAATACTAATCGCTAATTTCGTGTTATACCCTTCATTAGAGGATTATTCTCAAGTTTAGCGTTACACTGAAAAATTACTCAAAGATTTCCTCTCAAAAGTTCGAAGTATTCTTATGTCAATATTTCTTGAAGCCCCCACACCCCGACTCGATCCAAATGGGAGCACCCACGTCCCTCCCACCCTCACGAAAATCCTGGATTCACCCCTGTGCTGTACATTATTATTGTTATTATTATTATTATTATTATTAGCACCGCGTCTTACTACCCGTTCGGGTTACACGCACTTACGCTAATGTGTAATGGTAGGGTGATTGTGAGATGAAATGAAGGACCTACAGTTTAACGTGGAATCCGAACCACGGTGGAGGCCTGGCATTCCCCACATTCACAAGATGTCTTGTCAGAGGTGAAGGAAGGGTTTGGTAATCAGATAAATCTGTGCCGGGACCGAGGATTGAACCCCGGCCGCCAGTACAGAAGTCTGACATCTTACCCCTAGACCGCCAGGTCACTCTGTGCTGTACAAACACTCAACCCAAGAGGTTAAAGGAAAAACATCAACTTCTTGAGAGACTTACTTATTTAATTACTCTATGGCATTAGAGAATTATTGCGTTAGAACTTAAGTATCTCTTCACAACTAAAACTCACAAAATTATATTGAGATATTTGCCAATATATCAGAAACTATTGGTTTTATAAAAATATATTTCAAATAAAAGTTTTTTACTTTTAATAGTACTAAAATTGCTCAGTGATAAGTTATTTAGTATCTCAAATAGTTGTGGAGATATAAAAAAATTGTGCTTCTGTAAAGAACCCTAAAAGTCATTTTCATGGGAAAGTGAAAAAGTCAATTTTGGTTATAATCTTAATCAACGTCTAAGTGCGAACTTTAATCAAAATCGTTATAGCCGATTCTGAGAACATGGACTTTTTCTCAATTAGAATTTATGCATCAGACCGGAATCCTTAAAGTTATTATTTTTGACGAAAAATTGAGGCTATCCACTTAGTTTGTAATATTGATCAACGTTTAGAAATGAAATTTAATCAAAATCGTTAAAGTCAATTGTGATAAAATCGATTTTTTTCTCTCTTTACGCCCTTAAGGAAACAGTCCTTATTTTTAAGAGTTGTATATCCAATTCCAAAAATTCCTCGGGGTAATCGTAGATACAGAGTCTTAGCCCAATCGGTAAAGTAGTTTAGGTTCTAGCCCGAGGTACAGACTGACACACAGATGGAAAGACAGACAAACTTCATTGCGAAAACAAGTTTTTCGGATTCGGAGGATCGTGAAACGTCGATATTCATCAAAATCTTGAGTTCAATTTTTTTTTCTTGATGATCACAATACTTTCTCTACCTGTGAGGTAGCGAGAAAGTAAACATATTGATATTGGGTCCCCAAGGGTCAACATTTCGTATTAATATGTCGACTTCAAGTTTAGTTTTTTATAGAAATAATCTTCATGTTATGTAATAAGTAGCCTATTTATTAAACTACACCAGCATGTAAATCCAACTAAAATGTATAATAACCCTTAAATATAGCTCTATTTTGAAATATTTTTAAATTTTATTTGAACCCTAAGCACTTGTTATAAACATTGGTTATGTTGCTGTACCAGGGTCAGAATTTTGATGACCTAATATATGTCAAAAAGTATCCATAAAATGACACTAACAATTTCAAAAAATTACTTTAAATTAACAAAAAGATTCAAAATTTAATGAAAACTCTATGAATGCACAAGAATAAATCAAACACGCACTTTACAAGTGGAAACTAAGAAGTTAGTAATGCAAAACCCCAATCAAACTTGCATTCCGTTAAAAATCAACCTTGATTTATAATTTTTTTCGTGTGGGCTTTTTTCCATGTGGCCATTTTTCTTTGAGGGCATTTTCCCGTGTGAGCATTTTTCCATGTGGACATTTTTCTTTGTGTGCATTTTTCCGTGTGAGTATTTATGACCGTGGGGTTTTTTCATGTGCGCTTTTTTCCGGACACCCATAAAAACATGTAAACAAGTCGCAGTCAGTCTTCATCATGGCGTTTGAGGAAGATGTCCTCTTTGAGGCAGCAGATTTTCTCGTTTTGTTAAAGAAAAAAAGGGCTAAAAAACTGTTTTGAGATAGGTCATCAATATATACAAGTTAAAAAAACAAACAATTTTTTTTGTTCCTCAAGCAACCTTTCCAGTTTTAAACCGTTTCTTCATTTCCCTATATATATTTTTCTTAGCACCGCGTCTTACTTACTACCCGTTCGGGTTATACGCTTTAAGTAATAAATTCTTTAATGGATTAGGAATAGGGTAGGTTGAAATAGAGGAAGTGAACCCGCATTTGCGTGGAGGGAGAGTGGAAAACCTTTTAGGGGAAAAAACTCCATTCACACGACCGAGATTCGTACCTCGATCTCCCGGTCCTCAGAAGTCTAGCTCAACACGACAAGCGCGTTAGCCAACTACGCCACCGAGGCGGTTCATTTCTCTATTAAATTGTGAAATAAATTTTCTCATTTTCTTCTCTGCTTCTATTGATTCAATTTTCAAAAGCAGGGTAGGATGGAAATACAGTGTTTGTCACCTTGTTCGACAGTGTAAACAATCCTCCATTCGTGCAACATGTTTGAAAACAAAAGTTTATTTGCTATTTACCGCCACTCCACGTGAAATTTGCAACAAGTTGTAAAACACGATCATGTCAAACATCAATGTTTTAAACCAATTTTCAATGTAAATACCAACAAGTTGTACATCATTGTTTCAAAACACAAGGTTTTTACAACTTGTTGCCTAGTGTAAACGCCCCTTTATATAGGCCTACCCCTCCCTTCCTTCTCCTAGGGGTTCATTCACTCAGTTTTCCTAAAGTACTCAAGTCCAGTGGCGTAACCAGGGTTGGTGTCACCCCCATGGACCTACCCCTCCTCCCGTGCTGGACCATACAGAATTCTTGGAAATGTTTGTCGTACTAATGTTACTCGTGAATCGTAATTAGTGTATACCACTGAAAGTAATCTAAATAGTAGTGACATAAAACAACTTAAAAAAAAATATTAAAATCACACCTTTAAATTACACCATAAAAATTATGGATAAAAGAAATATATGAACATAATATTCTCATTTGGTTAAAGTGAAAATTAGGTGAAAAATATAATAGAATTCGAAGTAAAAAAACTTTTAAGAATTACATCAAAATTATGAGAATTTTTAACTCGTTAAACTTTACCGTTACATGAGATAACTTAATGGATTAGGTATGCGTAACCAATAACGGCCCAAATAATGTAAAGTTGTAGAAAAATGCGTATTGCAATATACTTAAAATATTGTAGCTAAAATATTAAAAGTTATGAAAAAAAAATCTCCGCCGATACACTAAACAAAATGTGTATAGACAGTCACTTTGGTGTCACCCCCTCTGATGGTGTAACACGGTGCGGTCTGCACCCCCTCCTCCNCCCCTCCCCCCCCCCCCCCCCCCTAGTGACGCCACTTCACAAGTCAAGTTTCATATTTCTGAATTTATTCTTTTTTTTTCCCATTATGTTTCTATAACAATGTATATTATTTCTTCTCACATGCTACGAGTTATCCGAAACCTCAGCTCAGTCGGTAGCCTGTCTGTCTACTGATATAAGGGTCATGGGTTGGATTCCCCAGCATGGCCGAGAGATTTATCACCGATGAAATGTGGGTTTACCCTTTCACAGTGATGAATTAACGGCCGGGTACAGGATGTTGTGACTGTCCTAGTCCTAAATTATATTATAAGGCGCATAAAGATATGACAGGGCTAGCAAGCCAGTAGTGGGAAATATATGGCTTGAATAAAAAACTGACCCGGACTATAGGCTGGAAACAATAATTGATTAAAAAAATATTACGAGCTATATAAAAGCATGATTTAGATAAAGGAGCGATAAAGTGCACGCGGTGCATCATACATACCATTTATCAACTTTGTAAAAGTAGAAAACTAACACATATTAATCTTTATATAATTAATATAATTTTTTATTTTAGCACCGCGTCTTACTACTCATCTGGGTTATACGCTTATGTACTAATTATGCTAATAGGTTCGGGGTGAGGAAGGATGAATTTAGAAGAAATATATCCACATTTGCGTGGATAGTGGGGATAACTTTGAGGGAAGACCACCTCCAGTACACATGACCGGGATAGAACCACGATCTCCCCATCAACTGTAGTCTAGTCTATTGTTAGAGTAGCGCCTTAAACCATGCGGGCAACTATGTAGGGTTTTATGATTAATTAAC
This sequence comes from Timema douglasi, assembly GCA_901482245.1. NCBI lineage: Eukaryota > Metazoa > Arthropoda > Insecta > Phasmatodea > Timematidae > Timema > Timema douglasi. The sequence continues at coordinate 414,715 of CABEEJ010000103.1, forward strand.
AAATGGAACATATCTCTTAGAATTCGGACAAAGCGTACGATCGCCATTTAAAAATAGAGTTTGCAAAACTGGAAGACAATAAAACTCAAATTTGGGGGGAAACCACAAGTAGTAAGACACGTTGCTAAAAAAATAAAAAAATAAAAGTACGTTTCTCAATTTCTCGTAAATCCTCGATCTGCCAAGGAGAACAGAAAGAGGTCATCAATACTATAATATGTTTAAATAAATATGTATCTAAATATTAATAGAAGTAGGGCAACACCTATTGAAGATGAAATAGGAAAATTGAGCTTTGTAGATCTTTATGATAAACCATTAAATAGTTAGGTACCCAGTCCTGATTAAAAAACCAATTGGCCTCATTGAACAATGCCTCATTCTAGCTGACCCATGTACTAGACATGACAATAAGTGTCGGTAAAGTGTAATATATCAAAATGTTACAAAAGGCTACTACTAGACATATAAATAAGTGTTGATAAAGGCCGATATATCAAAACGTGACACCCAACTACTAATATACATTTCAATAAGTGTTGATAAAGGGCAATATATCAAAATGCGATACCCAACTACTAATATACATTTCAATAAGTGTTGATAAAGTGTAATGCATCAAAAACGTATGACACCCAGTTATTATATATGTTAATAAATGGTAATGTATCAAATCATGAGACACCCAGTTACTAGACATGTAAATAAGTGTTGATAAAGTGCAATATATCATGGCATGTGACACAGTTACTATACATGTTAATAAGTGTTATTAAAGTGCAATATATCATGGCATGTGACACAGTTACTATACATGTCAATAAGTGTTGATACAGTGCAATATATCATGACACGTGATACAAGTTACTAGACATGTCAATAAATGTTAATAATGTGCAACGTGTCTCACCAGAGTCTGCACCGTCTACGTCACCCTCGGAGCTGCAGTGTAACACCTGGTACAAGAAGTCGATGTACCTGGCCGCCAACTTCAACGTCTGTATCTTGGACAGTTTGTCTGAAGGCAAGGTGGGGATGATCTTCCTGAGGGAAGAGAACGCCTCATTCAAGCTCTGGGTCCTCTGTCTCTCCCTGACGTTTGCCATGACCCTCTGCGTCTGGAGTTCCTCGTACGACTGAGACTTCCTGCGCGCCTTATGACTGCCACCCCGGCTTCCAGACGGTGCAGCGTCCGACGAGACCGATTGTTTGCGTTTCCTCGACGAGACGGACGTCAGTTTGATGACGGAAAGTGAAGGGGAAGACGAGGATTTAGGGGAAGCGGATGCGAAGGAGTACTCGTCACCAGAACTAGACGCCGCGCATTTGCTAGATACGTGATGGTTTTTAGTTTCGTTGAAGACGTGAAGATGGTTCTCTTCTTCCTTTAGTGCCGAAACCAAACGTCTCGAATGTTTCCCACCGGTGGCTCTGTGTCGAAGTTCTTCTGGAAAGTCTTGGTGTTGGACGGAGTGGTGATGATGGTTGTTGAAAGTGGTTGGAAGTCCTGTCGATAGAGTGTTCATCAGGTACTCGGTGGCAGACGGGTGCTGCTCGTTCAGATGCATCAGGTGATTGCCGTAAGGGTTGCCGAACGCGGGGAGGAACTGCATTTTCGTGTCGTCATCGAGGGGATGCCCCTGTCGATTACTGAGGTCGATCAGCGTCGAGGAGACCTCCGAGGCCTTGTAAGAAGAGGAGATGGTGTAATCTTGATGGGACGACGATGGCGAGGTGGAGGGCCGTTTGTTGAGAAGTTCGATGCTGCCGCAGTGCTCAGAGTGGAGGGAGGAGTAGAGGGCTAGTGGTGGGAGGGGTCGAACCAAGGACCCACGGCTGTGTGCACCGTTCTGGGATTGTGACGAAGAGGGGCACATAGCCATCGTTGGCATGGAGCGAACAGATATCTTGAAGTCTTCGTCACTTTCAGATTTTAAATGCATCTTTTTAAAGACAACAATGTTCAGCAAATATAATTTTAAAATATGACCAACGTCCTCGTTCCAAAGAATACACTTTATTTACTTCAAATAATAATTCACGAATTTAATAACGTAACGGTTCAATTTTAGAAACTTTAAAAATGTATGTTTATTATTGTACACACTGGAAAAATAGCTGTTCATTAATAAAAGATTTAATTTTATAGCATACAGTACACAAACATAACCTCACTTGAGAAACAAGATTAGAATAAAGTATAACAATTTTTACAGACGCAGATTCTGTAAATAAATATAAATAAAAGTCACAAACACAAACTTCTTATACAAAGCCTCACCTTTCATTCAATAGAGCAACGTATATATATTTATTTAATTTAAAAATATAGAGTGAAACTTCAACTGGTCAGAACATGACCTAACGCTGTCAGAGGGCCCTACACAACTGCACTGTTCTGTGACGCGTCCACGCAGATGCTGTTTGAAACAGTCCCGTGTTTTAATTCGCCGCTGTATCGCTATTGGTCCGAACCGACTGATTCCTCTTCACAGACAAATAGGAGGCACGCAATACTGATCTTTATGGCTGGCGTTCGTTGTATCATCCTGCTGTAGCATCCAAGTAGGAGTGAGAAGGAGGGGGTGACTTTGTGAATCCATCCTGGTTTTGTTCGGGGAGGGGAAGAGGGCGGTGCTCTTCCCCCACCACCGGGATTCATATTTTCCCCTATCTTCCTTCTCCCCTCCTTCTTCTATCCCTCTATATGACGACAGATTATATTTATTTTTTGCTCAGCCTCTAAAGGTTGAAATTCAGTAAAAGGGATTTTAAAAATGAATTACTGTGTATGTGACAAACAAAAAACAATAATTGACGTAGTTGGACATTATATTTTTTAGTAATTATGATAATAATAACTATAAATAACATATTTTGAATGGATTATGCAAGAAGACTACACAAAAATAGATTAACTTGTAGGCTAAATCATTATATAAAACAGAATATGCCCATTCGATTAAAAGAGATTTGATCTTTTGTTGGATTTATGTTATTTTATTCCACAGTTTATTTTTCAACATCCTCTTTACGGCCGAAAGTTTTTTTAGCACCACGTTCGGTTTATACGCCTACGTACTAATTACTCTAATGTGTTAGAGATTAAGAAGGTTGAATTTAGAGGAAGTTCACTCGCATTTGCGTGAAGGGAGAGTGGGAAACCATTTAGGAAAAAACCACCTCCAGTTCACCCGACCGGTATCGAACCCTAAATCTCCTCGTCAATGACAGTCTAGTCTATTGTGTTAGTAACACATTAGATCAGTTTTTCCCGAATTTTTTTGATCACGACCCTAAATATAAAATTTTACAGTCCATAAGATTTATACCTCGAGGTTTTTTTTTACGAAGGGAAACTTGAAGCATCTCTTAGAAAATACAAACAAATTTGTTGTGATCAACATTGATAACATTTTACCGTGCTATTAATTAAATATTAGTATTATTTTACAATATCTTTCAAAAGTGACAGTGGCAGATTAGACTACATAGATTAACGTATGAATACGTGAAAGTTGATATAATAGTTTTTTTTAGCTGTCATTCGTCCTTGCGCAAGAAAAATGTGGTGTAGTTCCAATTGCCAATTATTTTTATAATTAGGGTTTATTGAATTAAGTTCATTGAATTATTAAAATAACGTTAATATATTTAATTTAAACATATTTTTAAACAGGCAAAATCTAAAGCCCAATTTGACGGTCAATCGCTCACTTTGTGAGGTTAATTACATATTAAATACGAACACGTCGGACAACCTTCCATTAGTCACTAACACATATGTTTTTTGGGCCTGAGCAAATTGCACTTGTTTGGTGTTTGACACAATGAGATTCTTAGTTGCTATACAGCTCCTAAATTGGTATAAAAACTCAGAAAAATAAAAAACAGATAACATATTCACAAATTTAACCATAGTCTATCAGTAATTAAGGTAAGAATGTATAGGGAACGCAAGAAAGTTGTTTTTGCTGTTTTTGTATCAAAACTTTTTTTGACCAAAATAAATTAAAATGTTGTTTCAGTTCGAATATACAGTAGGCCTATAATTTTCTTCTCATGGCGGCCTCAACAGTTGTTGAATATCTGTCAAGGGTGTCCTGGAATTTAATGGCAACTTTTTATCTCCTTTTAAAAAGTTTGTCAACTATCGCCGCTATGCTCATGACAGATATTCAACAACTGTTGTTATCACCATATTGTGAAGAAAATTATATACAGAAAAAACAGTTTCGTACAGGTTACCAAAATATAATGGGGACAACAAAATGATTTTGTTATGATCAAACTAATTTTGTAATCAACATTAAATATTTATAACCAAAACTTTTTTTTTTTAATAAAGGGTGATTTTGGGGGGGAAATGCCACCTATTTTTGGAAATATAAAATTCCGTTTTTTTATATGTTAAGTCCATTATTTATTTTTGTTTTTAATTTCTTGAATTTTCGAGATTCGTTTTTTAACTTTCAAGACGAGATCGAGATTTTTTTCCCCTCGAATTTTCGAGATATTTTCGAGTCTCGCAAATCCTTAGAATGTGTGGTTTATAATATGTAACCAACCCATCACGGAGAAGATGGTAGGGGAAACAGCTGTTGTCTTGGTATTTCAAGGCTCTGCATTGGTGCTTTGCAGTATTGGTCGTGGCCGACTTGAGCATGTGTCAAGTGGATATGAAAGTTTCTATTCGCACCATTTTTATACAATCAGTATTTCAATAAGCCTTCATAATGCCTGAGTTTCACATTTAATTTCTAATTATAATATTTTATAATTTTTGACAGATTTATTCTTTTCTTGAGACCTTCCCGTTACCCTCAGGAACATCCTTGCGAGCCTCATTTGGGTTTAGAACCTCGGTTTGGGAACCACTGCCTTAGACCATGCGGCCATTGAAGCTGTATTGAGCGAGACTTGATTCTGTTTGTTGTTATTAATATTATTATTATTATTATTTTACTCAGCGTCTGGGCTCCGATTTAATTACGTTAGTAAGGTAGAGACGTGTAAGGTAGAATTTATTGGAAATGTATCAGCATTTGTGGGTGCGAGAGTGTGGAAACAAATTTTTTGAAAACCATCCTAAAATTTAGACCACCTCGTCACCGGCAAACAAGACTAAACGAGATTAACGCCTTAACCTACGTGCCCACCGATGCCGGGTGTTTAGACATAATTTAGAGGGAAACAGACGTGATATGAGCTATTCGGAGTTCAATTTTAATATGGCTTCACTCTTATGTTAAACTGGCTTGCTGATGATGGGGGGATCATGTTTCAAATCCCGGTCGGGTCAAATGAGGGTGGTTTCCCACTCTCTTTCCACGTGAAAGCGGTAAGATTATCTGTAAAATGTTACCTTTCTCATCCCGACCGCATTAGAGTAATTATCATATTTGCGAATAGCATGAACAGGTGAAGAGAAGAGGTGATAAAAAAATAAATAAAACTTACATAATATTATCAAGAGTCTCTCCGCGTGAGACGATCCTCAGCAAACTAAAAGATACCTACCACCGCAAGGCCGTAGCCAGGAGGATTTGTGGATTCGACCCGATCTTCGCACCCCCTCCCCCCCCACTGAAAGTTTACCATGAAAATATAATACTACCATATTTACTTTTTAAATAAAATAAGAAAATTCGAGTATAGGTATTCTAATATTTAAGGTGGTGTTGATGGGGACGAGAGAAAAGGCCAGTGTTTTTGTTGCAGTTTTTATGGCAAAACTTTTTTTGGCCAAAATAAATAAAATATTACTCCAGTACAAATATAGAATGTAATTTTTTTTCACGCAGTGATATCAATAGTTGTTGAATATCTGTCACGAGCATAGCGGCATTATATGAGAAACTTTTTTTTAAATTAAGATAAAAAGTTGTCATTAAATTCAAGGATACCCTTGACGGATATTCAACAACTGTTGATATCACCACGTGAAGAAGAATTCTATGTTTGTACTGAATAATAATAATAATAATATTTAGCACCGCGTCTTACTACCCGTTCGGGTTATACGCTTTAAGTACTAATTACTCTAATGGATTAGGAATTGGGTAGGTTGAATTAGAGGAAGTGAACCCGCATTTGCGTGGAG